>JADBJO010010770.1:0-69878 GCA_016801955.1 Conus betulinus | reverse complement strand
GTATTTGTAAGCTTCCATTTGGTTGTCCAGCTTTGACCAGTCTATATTTTTGTCATCCATAGTGAAGATTTTACACCATATAAATGATTGTAAAAATAGAAAAAAAGGATGCAATGTTAAGTTTGACTGTACCCGGGCTGGGCGATGTTTTTACTGATGAGTGGGATAGTGCCTGCAGAAAAAAAAGTTTTCCCCCAGACTCCTTTCACATCCATGATAGCAGTGAAACCAGTCATATGCTTTTTAATTTAACAGTTCCTGATTTGGCTGGAAGCTCTTCAGAATAGGTGAAAACACATCAGAGGTAATCGTTAGTTATTGCAATTAAGTTATTGCAGTTTTATTATTATTATTTGGCGAGATTTTCTTTTTTTGCCAGTTAATTAACCGCTTTTCTCTGTGTGTGTGTGTTGTGTGTGTGTGTGTGTGTGTGCGAGTATGTATTGTTTGTGTGTGTGTGTGTGTGTGTGCGAGTATGTATGTGTGTGGTGTTGTGTGTGGTGTGTGTGTGTGTGTATGTGTGTGTGTGTGTGTGTGTGTGTATGTTTGTGTGTGTGTGTGTGTGTGTCCTTTTCAACAGAAAAGAAGGCTGATCTTGAGAAAAAGAAACTAGAAGAAGGCCTAAAGTTGTTGGATTCTTCGAGCTGTGTAAGTTGAAACAAATTCTTTCGTGGGTTTTGCACTGGAGACAGCGCATTGGGGAACACCCTTGGCACAATGTTTTGAGTTTCACACAGTTTGCTGCTTGTATCCAAATATGTATCTGACATCACCGTTGAAAATGCAGACTTCAGTATGTTTACTGATGTTGGATTTTAAAGTAATGTTAGTTTGGCACACATCATCTGTCAGGCCGAGTTTTGGTGGCAAATGCAGTCATAAGATAGTCACGGTGACGCCCACCCTACTTCCCCGCCTACGGAAGATGCCGAAGATTGTGTACTGTCCCGTCATTCTACTTCGGCCTGTCGCCCAGCAAGATAAGTCTTGTGCTCTGTCCTCACCTATACTTTGCCTTTGTGTAAAGATTGCTGTGTTTGCACTCTGTACTCATTTATCTGTGGGCTTCCGCTTATATCTTGACGTGTGAGGTTATCGGATGGCTCAGCTAGCATTCTAACCTTATATTTACTGAAATTTCAATCTCGCGATCGTGGTGCTCCCCGGTTTCTTGTCTCATTTGCATAACCGGTTTCGAGGTTGATCGGCATTTTCCATCGCCATGTCCTTATCGCATCAGCGTTTTCTCTGCCTCCCTTTGTCCATCGGCCTTTGCATTCTCACTCGCCTTTACGTCCTTTTCCGCCCCTAAATTCCGATTTCTATCTCGCCGTTCTTTCTACCCACTATCTTCTACCGACGATTCCACTATCTCATCTGCGACGATCGCGGGTCGGTTTCGTCACCATCTTTGTTTTGCGCCCGGCCTTCATTCCTTGTCGCACCAGCTTTCTGCCCACCGCTATTACAACACGTGGTTTGTCGTTCGGAATTTGCTTCCTACACTTGTTTACACCCCTCCCATTCATTTGCCGCATTTTTCGATCGGCTTCGTGTGCGTGGCGCGATCGCATCGCCCTTCGGCATTGGCTGTTACACGTGGCGTTACTCAGCACTTTTGGTTCACGCCACTGCCGTCGCTCACCGCCACGGGTTTCGTTCATCGCTACTGCGTTTTTCTGACAAGTGTGCGAGCTTGTTTACTTTTATATTTCCATTGTGTTATATTGCTATGGTGTGCGCACGGTCGATCGACCTGTATACCCTCCTCGATCGACCGTCGTGTTACGATCGTGTGCTCCGGTTTTTGCTCGGCGCCATTGCCCAAAATGGTGAAGGACTCAGTTGGGCCGAGCAGCTCTGACGTTCAGAGTTCGCTCGCTTTCCCGGAGGACCAACGAGTTGGTTCCAACTCCGAGCAGACTGTTTTTCTTCCCGCGGGAGAACGGATGGCCGCGGTAATTGGAGACGACCTTCCCGCGAAGGGGACGCGGGACTTTCCCTCCTCTACCCGACCCGACCGGACGCACGCCCGTTGCGTTCGAAGCTACTAGGCAATTGCTGCTATTTCCAAATGCTTATCGTTCACCCTGCCCAGAAAATCAAGGGCAAGGCCCCCTTAAGGGATCCACTCAAGTCTAAGCATCCAAGCGGGATTCCGCTTCGCCTCCAGCCACCCTGCCTTCTAGCTTTCCGGCGCATAGTCAGACATCTGTTTTACTATGCCCAGTCACGCGACCCCGGGTCGGCCCCGCGGGGACCTTTGCCGGGGCGCGGACAGGCACGGGTGACGGTTTTTGGACTGGAACCTCCACCCGTCACTCACATTTATGAGACGCGCGGGTCCATGTCTCCCTGTCTCCCCCCCCATCTGGACTCGCCGTCTCACGACGCTCTTCCCCCCACCGTGCACAGGTGCAGCCAACACCCCTGCACGAGGAGCGTCCCGTTATCTCCGGACGCAGTTTTATGGCCACGTCATGGCAAGACCATGCACATGACCATAACTCTGGGCGTATGGGAACACCGAGTGCCTCCACCGGTTGTGAACATACACAAGACGGCCGATCTACCCCGCTCGCCCGTCGCAGGTTCCCCTAGGGGTTCAGGACGCTGGGGGTCCGACCTACTCGGCCCCCCTTTTGGGCAGCGTCCTCGGTCCCGTTCCTCCGGGGGGAGGATCTACCAGCGGGACCACGGGTAACCGCCCTATTCCCCTAGGTCCCAGCGCACATCCTCCTCGGGGGGGGAGACGACATACCAGGGTCGAACACTACCCCCCTCTGCTGCTCAAGGTTACCCCGGTCCCCGGGGGGGCAGTCCCTGCACAGTACCCTGGGCCGCCACAGCCCCTTATCTCCCCGGGGGGACCAGTGGCTCTATGCCCCCGAGAGAGACCAGTGACTTTACACCCACTCCCCACCGGAACAGCTATATGGTCGCTTGTGGCACCCAATCTCACAGACCTGGGTCGACCTTGGTCTCCCACCTCAGGCGCTGTCCGATCGGCAGTCCGGGCTCTCTCCCACCCTAGCCCGTCTGCCGAGCACAGAGCCACGAGGGGCCCGCCCTCCCCCCCGCCACACACCCGACCACCCAACGAGGGCGGGACCCTCACGCACCCCGCGCAGATGCCCCTGAGGAGAGACCTACCTTCCCAGGAATTCGACTCCCCCACACCCGGAGGACGACGACGATGAGGACCTCTTCTCATCCCTTTTACGATATCCGCACCATTGACCGGTTTCGACCGGACTTGGAGTCGAGGGAAGCCCCTCCCTCTGCCGATATCTTGGCCTTCCCTGACATCGTCGGGCCGCCCCCCAGCCCAACGCAAACTCAGGCTCGTCGCTCCTCAGTCCCTCACTTCTCGCTGTGGGAGAGTCCGGCAATCCGCGCCAGGGGTGCAGACGCCGTCCCCCCCGCCGGGTCAAGACCTTCCCCCCCGGCGCCCAATGCGACCCCCTTCGGCTCCCTCCTCGGGACCCGCAGGAAGCACCCAGTGACCTCCCTCTTTGCAGACAATCGGCGACCAGGGAGTGGGCCATCTCCCAGTCTGATTGTCGCCTGATGCCCAACCGGGCCCCCCTACTTCGGGCACACCATCTCCTTTAAAGCATTAAAGGAACTGGGACCGAGTAGCCCGGATGGGCATCTTACACATCATTGCAGGGCATGCCTACCTTACCATGCTCTTGCAGAGGGCGGAGGTACTCTGGCCTGGGGATGACGGCGCCGTCCCAGTGCCTTCGGACAATACCTCCGAACCACACCATGAGGACGAATCTCGCTTATTCAGCGATCCCTTTATGCGACACCTAGTCAACAGGATATCGCATCACTTGTCGGCTGCGGCGGACAGCGCAGCAACAAGCCACTTCTATTGCCTGCTAGTGGCCAGAAACGCGGTGCTTACACGCTCTTCACTCCCCGGCACTCAAGGCTTCCCTTCGGTGTGTCCCGGGCCAGGATCACTCGCACTTTGGCGAGTACTCCACCTCGGATATGTCCCTTTCGGTCGAGGAACGCATGCAGGCGGCGTCCTTTGCCCCCGGCCTCAGCCACGCCCTTCCAGGCCCCCCTATTGGTCTTACCCCAGGTCCATCGGGCCCACACCGTATCCCCGACAAGCCCCATCTCCCAACGCCGGGCCGGCTAAGCGCCCTCTAGATTCGCAGAGGTCGAAATCGAAACCTCGCCAGCAACTCCATTTTTGGTTCGGCCAACAGGCACGCCCTCTCCAGTGACTAGGGGACACCCCCCCATGCGGTGGGCACGGAACAGGAACAAACCCGCCCACCAGGCCCAACCCCGGGTTTTACTCCCCCCCTGTTCGTGATCCCCAAACCCTCGGGGAGATGGAGGCCCATCCTCGACCTCTCTCCCCCGCCCTCCCAGATCAGGGACTCCATCCACCACCTAGATTGGGCCACCTCCATAGATCTGAAGGATGCGTACTTCCAGATCCTCCTTTACCCGGCTCACAGACGTTACCTCCGGTTCGTCTGGCACGGTCGGGTGTTCCGGTTCAAAGCTCTCTCCCCTTTGGTCTCTCCCTGGCACCCTTCCTCTTCACGAAGGTTGTCAAGGAGATGGCCGCCCTAGCCCAGACAGGAGGACATGCGCCTCCTGGTGTACCTCGACGACTGGCTTGTCCTGGCCTCCTCCCGGGCTCGGTGCTGAGCCCACACCACGCGCCTCCTCAGGCTCTGTTTCACCCTGGGTTTTGTAACCAACCCCCTCAGATGCGAACTCATCCCCAGTCAGAGCTTCTCTTTCCTGGGCATGAGTTTCGACACGATTGCCATGAAGGTCGCCCCGACCCCAGAGAGGTCCGCTGGGATAGTGGACCTCTTCTTTCGCCTCTTAGGGATGATGAAGTCCCTTTCAGCCCTCTCATCCGCTAGGTCGGGTCCCCAAACCCCAGCTGCAGAGGGAGTTCCGTCGTCGGCGGTCCCAGACCTCGGACCGCTGGGACCTGACCATTCCCCTCGGCCACTGGTTCTCTGGCGCCACGGACGAATGGCTCAATCCGTCCACTTTGACCACCGGCGTTCCAATCTCTCTCCCAACTCAGTCCCTCAAACTGTACACGGACGCCTCCAACTCGGGCTGGGGGGCCCACTTGGGGGACAGTCATGCCTCGGGGGTGTGGGACGCACAGATGGCACGCCTCCACATCAAGATATTAGAATGGAAGCGGTCAGGCTGGCCTTCCTCCACTTCCAACTCCTAATCTCGCCCAACTGGTTCTCCCTCCTCACAGACAACACGTTGGTAGCCCATTACATCAACAGGGGGGGGGGGGGGCTCACTCCATCGGCCTCTCCTACGGACACAGGCCCTCCTTCGCTGGTGCCACGCACGGGGAACCACCCTCCGTGCGAGACATACAGCAGGGACACGCAACATCCTGGCAGACTCTCTCAGCCGCTCAGGGATCCTTCTGCACAGAGAGTGGACCCTGAACAAGCTGACGCTAACCACAGTATGGGAGCACTGGTTCAAGCCCATGGTCGACCTCTTGGCGACCCGCTTCAACCATCGCCTTCCCATGTATGTCTCTCCCGTCCTGGATCTCCGAGCGTACGCAGTCGATGCGCTCTCCCTCCCCTGGACGGGACTCATCGCGTACACACCTTTCCCCCTTCCCAATACTTCACAAAGTGATCAGGAAGACCAGGCTGGAGAGACCCAAACTCATCCTTATAACCCCGTGGTGGCCGGTCCAGTTGTGGTTCCCAGACCTCAGGTTCCTAACTCACGTTCCCCCTCTCCAGCTAGCCCCTCGGTGGGACTTGCTCAGACAACCTCGCTCGGGGCCTCCCCCTCACTCCAACCCCCAGATGCTTCGCCTACACGCTTGGCTGATATGCCAACCAAATTGCGACCACCGTCCCGCCTCCCCCGCGGACAGACCCCCCGGTCTGTCCTAGATACCCTGACAGAAGCGGGGGCATCGCAGTGATTACGGGACTTGGCCTTGGCCTCGCGTAGGACCAGCACCGAGTCCCTCTACAATTACCTATGGGAGAGATGGGTCACATGGTGCATGGCTAACTCGGTCCCCTACCTCCTCCCCTCCAAACATCCAGATAGGCAATTTCCTATCCCATCTTTCGTCCTCTCGAAAGCCCTCTGCTAGTTCCATTCGGGGCTACAGATCGGCCGTATGCACCACCATCCGACAGTTGGGGCGGCCATCATTCGACAATGACTTTCTCAGAGAACTATCTCGGGGGGAGGCCCTACGGGAAGCTCAGTCCCCTAGGCGCGCTCCCATGTGGGACATCTTTCTGGTTCTTGACTCCCTCAGAAAACCCCCTTTCGAGCCCCTCCGCGCTATTTCCCTTTGACATTCTCTCCTTCAGACCACCTTCCTTCTCTCCCTGGGCCTCAGCCAGGAGAAGAAGTGGGATTCATGCCCTCAGTGGTGACCCTCGGGACATCGCCTTTCACAGAGACGGCTCGGTCTCGCGCTTAAGTTCCTGCCGGTTCTTAGCGAAGAACCAGGAACCAGGCACGTCCTCTCCTTCCCTGGTTATCCGCTCCCTAGCGGATATCTTAGGCAGCGAAGGCGGCGGTGACATGGACCTGTGTCCCTCTAGGTGCCTCAGATACTACTGGAGCGTTCCCCCCCCCAGGCGTTCCTCTCAGAGAAGCCTCCTTATTTCCATCTACCCCCAACAGCAAGAAAGACATCTCGGCGGGCTCGATTTCTAGGTGGCTATCCAATACTATCAAATCTGCCTATGCCCAGGCCCACAAAAGACCTCCCAGCCCTTTCCCCTCGAGCCACGAGGTCAGAGCGCTGGCCACGTCCACAGCTTTCCAGCACTCTGTCCCCGTGCGCCATCTCCTGGAGGCAGCCTACTGGCGTTCGGAAAACCCTTTCATAAACTTTTATCTAAGGGACATCCGCATGACCAGGGCTGATGGGTTCTAAAGGGGTTTCATTTGTGGCGGCCAATGCAGCCAACAGTTAACCCAGGAACCATTAGGGCGCTCAGCCCTCCTCCTATTCCTTTAAATTCTGCTATGGTCTGACATGGTATAGTATACGACGCCAAAATGGGGAGCTTGTATTATACTCCCTGTTTGGCTAAGTATACTTACCATGTCAGACTCTAATGCCCGCCCTACCTTCCCCGCTAGCGCCAAGGTTCCTGGGGTTGCCTTGCACGCAGGCCTCGTTGAATGACGGGACAGTACACAATCTTCGGCATCTTCCGTAGGCGGAAGTAGGGTGGGCGTCACGTGACTATCTTATGACTGCATTTGCCACAAAACTTCGGCCTGACAGAGCTGACTGACAGCCGTTTAATGCTATGGTCTGACATGGTAAGTATACTTAGCCAAACAGGGAGTATAATACAAACTCCCCATTTTGCCATCAAAGTGCTTTTGAGTTACTTCCCCTACGTCAAGGTCTTATCAATATCTGGGTCTTCTGGTCATTTCTGCCATTGCTGCTTGTTTGTGTTTCAAGGAGGGAAAGTGTTCCTTCAGAAAAAATGCAGGTCTTGGCGTGGAAAAAGTTGAGCCGCGTATCCTGTATGACCCCTGTAAAGAGTTACAGTGCAGCTGTGAGCCTGGAGAGAAAAGGCCACCAGCATGTGAACAGGCCTTGAGCTGGCCAGAAACGGTGTCTCTCAGGATTTCCTTGATTGGTCACTGCCTTAGTATCGTGCATCGTACTTTTCTTGCTATCAGTGGAGTTTTGCAAGCGTCGTTGTAGGATGAAATAGGTCAGAAATTTAGTCTGCCTTTTTATTTCCCCAGGGAGAAAATTTGAGAACCAAATAAACATAGCAGAGATTTGAGTTAGCATGAGCGAAGAAGCGAAGAAGATCGCGTGTGACCAGATCCACGTTCTTGCAAATTAGTATGACCTTCTTCAGTCAGGACGAAGATATCGATTGGTTAAATGCAGAAGTGTCAGATTTAAACAAAGTTTTATTCCCCTGTCCATTGATTTTATGAACCGAGGAGATGTTTAATTGAAATCCAAATTCCTTTATATAAATGTATGTCATATGTGAGAAAATGGGTAATGTGAAAAAATTTATTGTTTTATTTGCTGTTAATGTGTGCGACCACAAACTAATTTATCAAACTGAAATAATAAAGTTTACTTGACTTGACTTGATGTACCCAAACTGCAAATTTTGTAGTTTGTGTGTACCTCAGATAGATAGTAACACAACTGACAATTATGTGTGTACCTCAAGATAGATAGTAACACAACTGACAGTTATGTGTGTACCTCAGATAGATAGTAACACAACTGACAATTATGTGTGTACCTCAAGATAGATAGTAACACAGCTAACAATTGCTGATAAGAAAATGACTGTTTTCAGGATTTTTGACCATTTTGGAAGTGAGCTGTGTGATGTATTTCTCACTGGCTTCTCATGCACTGTTCCATTTTATAACTTTTATGTAATACTTTGCATTTAATTATGAAGCAAGAATGGCTTTAACCTGTGTTGGCAGTGAAAATTATTTCCTAAAAATAAGAAAGTCAGTCTCAGTGCAGAAAATTTGTTTCAAAATGTTTACAAAAATATGTATGGGATCACACTTTATTACTGCTCTAAAAAAAAAGTTATGAAAACCACACACGCTCGCGTGTGCGCTACTCACACGCACACAAGCACACACACACACATACACATACACACACACACACACACACACACACACACACACTCTCACACACTCACTCACACACACTCACACACTCACACGCTCACACACTCACACACACATGGTTTGTGTTAGATGCTTGGAGAGCAATGTGAAAATTGATTAGTGAGCGAGTTTACAGCAGAGTTAGATTGGCTCGTATTTGAGATTTTGGAATGGTTCCTAATTAAGACTTTGGAACAGTATGTGTACTGCTGAATCTTTGTTTTTAGTGGACTAGCATCCAAGCATGAGTTTCAACACGATTTCGATGCAGGTCTCCCCGACCGCAGAGAGGTCCCACTCGCTTACTGGACCTCATCTCCCACCTACGTCTAGCCTCCCGCACATCAGCAAGGACCCTATCCTCCCTCTTGGGGATGATGGAGTCCCTGTCTCCTGTCATCCCCCTAGGCTGGGTCCCCAAGCGTCAACTCCAAAGGGAGTTCCATCGTTGTTGGTCTCAGACCACCGACCGCTGGGACCAGACCATTCCCCTCAGGCCTTGGTTCAGGGTTCGCACAGGGCCCTAAAAGGCCCTAAAAGGCCCTAACTTTTTTAGGCAAAAAATAGGTGCCCCTAAAAGGCCTTAAAAATCAAAATGAAGAGGCTGGAGGCCCTAAAAGGCCCTAAAACCAGAACAGCCTAAAAAAAATTCTAAAAAAAAATGTGAACAACAACAACAACAACAAATCAAAGAAGAATGATCAGAAAAAAAAACAAAAACCGATTTTCATAATAGGTAAATGCCGAATCAGTACTGATCGATCATGGTGTAAAGTCATTCAAGGGAAGTAACTCCACGACAAAGTATTTGTGCTGTCCGCCATCTTGGATTTTCCATGTGTTGAACGAAGCAAGGCCACAGTTCGATTTTCAACGAAATTTGACATTTCATTGAGAGTTTCTTTATAAGATTTCGTCAGTTTCACTCAGAAACATGGGAAAGTGCTTATTCCAAGATCTGTGGCTTGATAATTCTGAATATAAACTCTGGCTTCGCCAAGATAACTTAGACAAATATCGGTACTATTGTAGTTTTTGTAAGAAGGGAAAAAGGCCTTCAAACTCGCCAAAAAGGGAAAGAAACATTCAGACTTGGAGAAGGCGAGTGCTACAGCGGCAGTGTCCTTAAATAATTTTTTTTTTAAAGATCGTGACAGTGGGCAAGCTTGAAGTAGTACTAGTACATCAAGTTGTTCAAAAAAGCACTTTGTTGCTGGTCCTTCAACGAGTTTTAGTGTGCTTCTACTGCAACTTCGTTTGGCCCTAATGCCCCCTCAGACACCCCTGTTCTTTCCCTTAACCCCCATATTTGAATCATCAGCATCCTAACACAACTACATGATTACACTAGTCCATCACCTCAGCTGCAACCCACTATATATATTCCATAAATTCACACACCACACTCATACCACATTAACTTGCAGTGCACCCCCCCCCCCCCCCCCCACCACCCCCCCCCCCCCTGACCACTTCCTTTCCTTTGTCCACATTATGTTCCCCCACCCACCCCTCAATGCACAAGTATTCTAAGGGGCTTATCTCTCCCCTCTCCCCTCTACATACATATATATATAGGTATGCTTAGATGTATGTGCATGTGTTTGTCAGGTGTGTGTGTGTGTGTGTGTTTTTTTGTTGTTTTTTTTTTTTTTTTTACAGATTCCCATATATGACCACTATCATTATTACCACCACTCATAAGATGTCCTGTGTATGCTAATCCTTTTTTTTTTTTTATTTTATTTTTTTTATATGTATGTGTGTGGATGTGCCTGTGTACGCATGTATGTGTGTGTGTGTGTGTGTATGTACATGTGTGTGCGTGCATGTATCATGCATGCGTGTGTGCATGAGACGGTGATGATATTCGCCTGTGACAACCATCACCATCAATCAGTCATTGATCATGATCATTGCCCCCCCCCCCCCCCCCCCCCCCCCCCCCAGTGTTTTTTTTTTTTTTTTTTTAAACTCAACTGGCATTATCATGCCAAAGCTATCATGCTATTTCACTTATGGCAATGATCAATCATCAAATTTATTCCTTTTTTTTTTTTTTTTTTTCTCCCCCCACCCCCCACCGGCATTAATACATCAATGCCACCACAGTATTTCACTTATGACAATGGTCACCACCCTGTAGTACTGTAGATCTCATCTCAGTGATCAACATCCATCAGGCATTGATCATTTCCTTTACTCCCCACTGGCATTATCATACTTGCCAATACACTATCCTACTCCATTTACAAAAATGACCATCATCCTACACCACTGTGGATCATACCTACACCTTGACCATGATCATCATCCACCCATCTCTGAACACCTCCACCATTCCCCCCGCAAGCATTTTACACCAGTGCCACAACGTTATCCCACTTATACAACAATTATCATCATCCTACAGTACTGTTTACTCAAATCATCATCATACTGTTTACTCACTCAAATCATCATGATCATCACCCATCAGTCATCTACCCCCTACCCCCCTCCACCCTCTTTCTCAACCTGCAATATTATACTAATGCCACCTTATTATTCCACTTACCACAATGACCATGATCCTACAGTACTATTGATCTCACCCATGCCAATGAGCATCACCCACAGGTCATTGATATTTTCCTTTATACCCCCCAACTTGCACCATCACCACTACATTTTTCCACTTATATAACAATAGTCATCATCCTATGGTACTACTGATCTAAAATGATTACCATTTCTCGGTTACTGAAAATACTCCCATCCAGTGAACACCTTCATACTGCACTATATATGGAAATGAAGAAGCTGACCAATTGACAAAGGAATGAGGACAGCAGCCCCAATTGTAAAAGGTAGCCTCCTTGGAATAAATCAAAAGTATTTCCAAGAGGACAAATAGGAGGATGACTTGAGCACTGGACTGTTCTCACTGGACTGTTCTCTCCTTCAACCAGAGGCAGTGTGCTAGTCAATCAAGGACAAGGCAGCTGTTAGTCAGGTGGAAAGAAAGCATAGGCCTACTTTTTTCTTCATCTTGTGACTTGTATTCCTAAGACTTCTGCCTTGTGTGTGCTGCAAGAACACTGTGTTTACTCTAGCCATTGTAAAAGATTTCTTTGTTTTCATACGGATATGGAATTGACAAGATTCATACCAGAAAGTGATTAGGTACTTGCTGAATGGAGGTCTTTATTGGAGAAAATCGCATCTGTGGGAGGCAGTGGTGAGCACTTTTCAGCATTTTCGTGTGCCCTGATGGCCCTATTTTTGTAAATTTTAGGCCCTGAAAAAGGCCCTAAAAGGCCCTAAATTTTTTTCTTGAAAGTCTGTATGAACCCTGTTGGTTCCTCTGGGCCACGGAGGAGTGGCTCAGCCCCTCCACTCTCAACCCCGGGGGTTTCCCATCTCCTTCCCCACTCAGGCCCTTGAACTCTACAAAGACGCCTCCAATTTGGGCTGGGGGGCCCACTTGGAGAACAGTCATGCCTCGGGACTGTGGGATCCACAGACCTGCCGTCTCCACATCAATGTCTTGGAACTGGAAGCGGTCAGACTGGTGCTCCTCCACCCCAGGACCAGGTCTCGCACCGACTTGTTCTCCTACTCACGGACAACACCTCGGTAGCTTGTTATGTCAACAAAGGGGTGGGGGGGGGGGGGGGGGGGGGGGGGGGGCATGCTTCATCAGCCTCTCCCTCCAGACAGAGGCTCTCTTCCGCTGGTGTCAGCGCATGGAATCACCCTCCATGCCAGACACATAGCGGGGACGCACAACATCCTGGTGGATGCTCTCAGCCACTCCAGGTCCGTCCTCCACACATAATGGACCCTCAGCAGGCTCACACTAACCTCGGTGTGGGAACATTGGTTCAGGCCCATGATCGAACCTGTTCGCCTCCCGGTTCAACCACCGTCTGCCAGTGTATGTTTCTCCTGTCCCTGATCCCCAGGCGTATGCGATCGACGCCCTATCCCTTCCCTGGACAGGCCTCATAGCATATGCCTTCCCCCCTTCCCATCCTCCACAAGGTGATCAGGAAGGTGAGACTCGAAAGACCCAGACTCATTCTCATAACCCCTTGGTGGCCGACTCAGTCCTGGTTTTCCGACTTCAAGTCACTCACCCATGTACCATCCCTCCCATTAACCACCCGGTGGGACATGCTCAGACAGCCCCGCTCGGGTCACCCTCACTCCAACCCCAGATGTTCCGCCTTCACGCCTGGCTCCTGTGCAAGCCCGACTGCGAGCATCTGCCCCTACCACGGGGAGGGACAGATCACAGTCCGTCCTAAATATCCTCGAAGGGGCGGGGGCCTCACAGGACCTTGGGGACCTTGCGACGGCCTCTCACAGGCAAGCACAGAGTCCCTCTATGACTTACAGTGGGAGAAATGGGTTTCTTGGTGCTCAGAAAACTCTGTTCCCCATGATCACCCTTCCAATATCCAGATAGGAAATTTTCTATCTCACCTATCCTCCTCCCGCAAACTTTCGGCTAGCTCCACACGGGCTACAGGTCAGCCATCTGCACGACCATCCACCATCTTTGCGGTCCCTCCTTTGAGAATGACTTCCTTCTCAGAGAAATCTCTAGGGGGGTATCTCTCTACGCGAGTCCCAGTTGCCTAGACGCACCCCCCTTTGGGACCTCTTTCTCGTTCTCGACGCTCTCAGAAACCCCCCCTTCGAGCCTATCTCCACTTTGTCCTTTGATCTCCTTTCCATGAAGACCACCTTTCTCCTTGCCCTGGCTTTGGCCGGAAGGTGAAGCGAGATTCACGCTATCAGCGGGGACCCCAGAGGCATTGCCTTCCACAGGGACGGCTCTGTCTCCCTCAAATTCCTTCCCGAGTTCTTAGCTAAGAATCAGGAACCACGCACCCCCCCCCCATCCCTCATCATCCGCCCACTGGCGGAAATCTTAAGAAGCGGGAAGAGTGGGGGAGACATGGACTTGTGTCCTTCCAGGTGTCTCAGATCTATTGGGAACGTTCGCGCCCCAGTGCGCGCCTCCCAGAGATGTCTCCTTATCTCCATCAACCCAAACAATAAGAAAGACATCTCGGCTGGCACCATCTCGAGGTGGCTCTCTCAGTCGGTGAGATCTGCATACGCCCAGACGTCCAAGGATCTCTCCGCACTATCCCCCCAGGCACATGAGGTCAGAGCCCTGGCCGCTTCCGCAGCGTTCCAGCACTCTGTCCCCCTGCGCCATCTCCTTGAGGCAGCCTTCTGGCATTCGAAAAATCCCTTTTATAAGCTTTTACTTAAGGGACATCCGCATGACCAGGGCTGATGGTTCTAAAGGGATCTCCTTTGTGGCGGCTAATGCAGCCATATCGTTTAACCCCAAGAACCACTAGGGCACTCGCCCTCCGCCTATTCCTGTAAATTCTGCTATGGTCTGACATGGTATAGTATATGACGCCAAAATGGGGAGTTTTGTATTATACTCCCTGTTTGGCTAGTATACTTAGCATGTCAGACTCTAATGCCTGCCCTACCTTCCCCTCTACCAGGGTTCTCGGGGTTATCTTGCACGCAGGCCTCGCTGAATGAGGTAGACGAAGCTAACACTGGCTTCGTCCGTTGGCGGAAGTAGGGTGGGCGTCATGTGACTGTCTTATTACTGCATTAGCCACAAAAAAACTTTGGCCTGGTAGAGCTGACTAACTGCCGTAGAATGCTATGGTCTGACATGGTAAGTATACTAGCCAAACAGGGAGTATAATACAAACTCCCCATTTTGGAATGGCTTCTAATTAACCCTCTTCAGTATGCACTTATCTGAGCTTAGTTACATCGAAAACCATCGGCAAGATAAGTAACTCCATAATTTGAACATGGTACCCCATTAAAAAATTAATTTAAAAGAGAGGAATGGAAATAATGAAATGAAAATAATTTTAAAAATTCCTACAAATATATATGTTGCTATATCGTAAGTTTGAAGAATATCACATGAGCCGTTTACTCTCGGGGGAAAAAAAAAAAATCTTCTGCAGAACTTTCTTCCGAATTGTTGTTCATCATACCTGGAACCTCATTCCAGTCGAAATCTAGGTCACTCTAAGCTTCATTACCTAGCACTTTCACTAAGTCTTATGCCGTAAATCCTACAAAACACAGTATCTCCATCACTAAATCTTATGATAGAACGGCAGAAATCAAGGTTAGCCATGGTGAAAAACAGCATTTCGACCTCAAAAGTTAAAAGATTTGTAACTCGAGAACCACGGCACGCATCGACTCGCGTTTTTTTGCAAACGGAAGTAAATGGCTGCAGGAAGAAGGAAGCCACATTCTCGCGAGACTTCCTTTTCTACGAGAAACATGGCGGCGCCCATTGTTGCCACGTGTTTTACTGGGTGCTGGCAGGCGCTCGGCCTTTTGGCTGTGTGATTTCCAGTCAGGCGCTAGCGGGCGCGTTAGATTTAGATTTCTTTCTAACAAAAAAATACTAGGAAAAGATCTTAATTGAAAAAATAAAAACTATATTTGTGAGTTTTCTGCTCTTTGTAGACCTCCTTTGCTGACGGAGAAGAGACGGGCGATGACATATCCATAAAGCGTGGCAGACTGGAAAATATGCCTGGTTTGGAGCCAGCCATGCCGGGATTGGAATCAGTCTTGCCGAAATTGGAACCCAGCCATGCCAGGACTGGAGCCAGCCATGCCAGGTCTGGAATCAACCATGCCAGGATTGGAACCAGCCATGCCAGGATTGGAACCAACCATGCCAGGATTGGAATCAATCATGCCAGGATTGGAACCAGCCATGCCGGGTTTAGAACCTTCCATGCCTGGTCTCGAGCCAGTCTTGCCACCTCTGGAGCCAGCATTGCCACCTTTGGAGCCTGTTCTGCCAGAGTTGGAGCATGTTCCTCCACTGGAGAACATTCGAGTGCGGCGCAGCTTTGAGGTTCCCACTGTGTGTTGGTCACAAACATAAGGGATAATGTGAATGAGGTGAGATCAAACTGTCTGTAAATGTGCGTGTGTCGCTTGATAGCTGCATGGTGATTTTTTTTTTTTTTTTGTGGTTCATGTTGTATGTTTATGCAAATTATTGATTTTTCTCATAATTACCCATCCAGACAAATGTCTCATTCCTATTGGTGTGAAACATAGCCATGATATCGAGAATCCCCCAGATCAAGAACTGGGAGAGAGAGGAGCTAACAGATGACTCAGAATCTTGAAAAGACTGCCAAAGTAATGTCCTGTGACACATACATTTGCCCTTTTGAACTCCAATATGTTAGAGCAAAAAAGTGGTTTCCTGTCATATAATGATAATAATCATAACAATAAAGTTAATTTTTATAGTGCCTATTCTCTAAAGATCAGGGCTCTAAGTGCTTTACATATGATAAAACACTCATTTACACAATGGGCTGCCTACCTGGGTAGTGCCGACTGAAGAGCTGCCTGCCGGCGCATCATTCAGTCATTTCCGGTATCATCCGGTCAATATCGTTCGCTCAGTTTCCTTATTTCCTTCATTTCTTTCCATTTCTCACGCAGGGTGCATGCTATGTGTAACGTGTCATCCATACCAACAGCAAAACTGGCCTTCTCGTCCGAAGTTGGTGATGGGATTTTACGTGTGCAAAATGTTATGTGTGCGTTCACAGATGGAACCTCGGTTTATAGTCTTATTTGAAGGACTTTATGGTAAATGGAGTCAGAACCAATGTTAACTCTGAGGGAAAAATCCCCCTGCACCGAAACGGCCTGGTGGAGATTCGAACCCGCAACCCCAGGATCACCAGGATTACGAGTTCGGCGCTGTACCAGCTGAGCTATTCTGGCTCCAAGAACAGCTCAAAGACAGCAAGAACAGCCCAGCAGTTAAGTGTGAAAGATGACCTGAGAGTTCACCGATGCACTTCCACTGTTTTGTTCTCTGAAGGAAATGCTTGCATGCCTCCTCTCCTTCCCACTCCCCTGTGTAGTGACCACATGTGAAGTTATGATTTTTTAAGAAATTTTGGACTTAGAAAATTTTGCGAAAGTGGCAATTTGCTTCGGACCCCAACTTTGAGGTACCATAAATCCATTTCTATGTTCTCAAATGAGCCCAGATTGTTCCTGCTACTCTCATGCACTTATAGATAATGCCCAATTTTTTCCTTCTGTCTTCTCTGAATAAATAGTCAACAATGTAATGCTGAAGTTGGTTAAACATGCAATTTGCGCAAAAGGGTCACTTTTTACGTAAATTACGCTTGTCTTTACATGTTCAGTAATTTGTATCTGTATGTTGTACAATGTTGTTTTTATACCAAAATGATTTTAAAAGCTTATAAAACACATATATAACACATTTTGCAAAGATCTTTCATACATAATTTTAATTATGCAACAGTAAAATATGGTCTTATAAAGAAAGAGAAAGTATACATTTAACAGCTTTTTGGCCATCAAAAATATATTTTTTTAACAGTTTTCAGTCACAATGATATGGTGCACAGTCTTTAAAAGTATATAATAACATTGGTTTCTATGAACTTCTCTGGGTCTTTTTTTTTTTTTTTTCCAGATAGTTTTTTTATTCAGATATAATTTTTGTGACTGTCTTTCTGTCAGTATGTGCCATTGCTGTCTTGTTCAGTCTTTGCAGCCAGTCAACAACAAAGCTTGAACTCCACCCCTCTTTGTTCCTCAAAGTTTCTAAGTGACAACAACAGCATTTTGTCACTTTGGTGTCACGTGGAATCTTCAAAAGCTCAGGCTTTTTCAGAGAGTTTTCCAACTGATGCCAGCTGAAGACAGAACATCATCAATGTTATCCAAATCAACATCTTCATTTAGCATTGCTGAAAGTTCTTTAGCTGGCAGCTTCTCAGCCTTGAGTGTACAGCGCTGGATCACCCCTTTCAACCTGTTAATTAGGAAGCTGGTGTCGGGGGGGAAAAGCCAAAGAAACCATTCTGCCACAGTGTCAAAAGTCACAGACTTCCCATTTTTCAATCGAAATCTGTCAAGCTGCAGTAAACAGTCTATTTGTGCAGCTGGATATGTCGGGGGGGGGGGGGGGGTCTTCTTCCTTTTTACCAAACACCAAGAAGCAGCGCTTCAGTTCTTTGTACTGGTCGTCCTCTGCAAAACACACACACACACACACACACACACACACACACACACACAGTACACACACAGCATACACACACACACACACACACACACACACACACACACACACACACATGCACACACCACATACAGTACACACACACAGTATGCATGCACACGCACACCACACACACACAGCATGCATGCATGTGCACAGTACACACACACACACACACACACACACACACACACACACATGCATACACACATGTGTAACATTGTGTTTACTAACAAGAAGGAGGCAAGTACAATTAATGAATTATGTTGCAATTTTAATGGGTAAGATTACTAAATATAAACAACAGCAGAAAATATATGTCAGGAACATAAGAATGAGAAGGGCAAAATTACATTAGCAGCCCAGAAGTTCTTCATTTATAACACTGAAGACTGTAGACCACATGCACACATACCACATATTACGAAAAAAAAAAAAAAAAAAAAAAAAAAAAAAAAAAGATAAGATGAAGATGAAAGTTTATTTTTGTGGGTCAGATTACCATGTGCTTGGGCAATTCTTACTACATTTAAAGAAATAACTGCAAATTTATTTCAATAAACAAACTGAAATCAGCAGCAAACTTTTTTTTTTTTTTTTTTTTTTTTTTTTGCAAGGTCTTTGTATTCTTGTGATGTTTATAGTGTGAGATGAACCTCTTTGTGTGTGTGTGTGTGTGTGTGTGTGTGTGTGTGTGTGTGTACACATGCATGCATGCGCGCAAGAGAATCTACAGTTTGTAAAAGCAATGCATTCAGTGACTCCGTCGCGGCTGCGATCATCGCGGCCATAGCAGACGACACGTTTCTGTTCAGGACCCTAACTTGGTCCAAGTCACGTGACCTTTTCATAAGAAATACTGAAGAACTACAATGTAAATCATATTTTCATGACACAGGTTTTTCAAATTGATGTTTCAATTACTTGATTACAATGTTAAAAATCCTTCCACGAAGCTGAAGATAAATACAGTCGATCGTGAAGTTGAAGTGTCGATTCAAAAACATAAGGCTCTCTCAGGTCACATGTTTTTAAAAAAGATTTTTAATACAATCGCGCTCTAAGTACACAAAATATAACTTATAGAATTTAGTAAATATATCGACTTACCTTTTCGTGTTGTTTCTAGCGCCGATTGTTGAAAATTCGGTGAAAATAGTGTTGGATTTGTAAGCGATGACACAGATACGTCTGACTCGTCCGCCATTGTTGACATGCTTACAGTCTTCGAATAGTACCATCCGGAAAACCGCTCGGGGAGCGCGGCGCACAGTTTCGTATTTGCTTGACCCCAATTATTGGAAAGTGCGTAATATGAGCTTTATTTTGATATATTTTTTTGACAGATTCGGTTCATAATTAATTACGGATTTTATCATAATTTGAAGTTTTAAAAACAAATTTTTGGGAACTTAACTAAATTTTTTCTATACCCTTACTGCATACGAAAATGAAGCTTGAAGTCTCCTCTACAACTCTGTATCAGTTTCATTGAGCTATTTGAGCACGCCGCGCTCCCCTCGTCGAGGGAAGAAGGTGGTGTAAGAACTTGTGTTCTGAAAGTCGCGACGGCATGCCTCCCGACCGCGGACAAGTACTTCTTTACAAGGTTGATAATTAACTTATTATGTTCTTTTAAATGATGAAACCTATCCAAAACGAAAGAAAAAGTACTGGTAAATTGATTGGTTTTATTTTTATTGTCTAAATCGATGGTTTGCACAAGTTGAAAACAAGGAAAATTTCTTTTGCAAGATCTTTCATACATAATTTTAATTATGCAACAGTAAAATATGGTCTTGTAAAGACAGAGAAAGTATACATTTAACAGCTTTTTGGCCATCAAAAATATATTTTAACAGTTTTCAGTCACAATATGGTGCACAGTCTTTAAAAGTATATAATAACATATGGTTTCTATGAACTCTGGGTCTTTTTTTTTTTTTTTTCCGACAGATAGTTTTGTATTCAGATATAATTTTTGTGACTGTCTTTCTGTCAATATGTGCCATTGCTGTCTTGTTCAGTCTTTACAGCCAGTCAACAACAAAGCTTGAACTCCACCCCTCTTTGTTCCTCAAAGTTTCTAAAGTGACAGCAACAGCATTTATCACTTTGGTGTCGCGTGGAATCTTCAAAAGCTCAGGTTTTTTCAGAGTTTTCCAACTGATGCCAGTTGAAGACAGAACATCATCAATGTTATCCAAATCAACATCTTCATTTAGCATTGCTGAAAGTTCTTAGCTGGCAGCTTCTCGGCCTTGAGTGTACAGCGCTGGATCACCCCTTTCAACCTGTTAATCAGGACGCTGGTGTCGGGGGAAAAAAGCCGAAGAAACCATTCTGCCACAGTGTCAAAAGTCACAGACTTCCCATTTCAATTCGAAATCTGTCAAGCTGCAGTAACAGTCTATTTGTGCAGCTGGATATGTCGGGGGGGTTTGGGTCTTTCTTCCTTTACCAAACACCAAGAAGCAGCGCTTCAGTTCTTTGTACTGGTCGTCCTCTGCAAAACACACACATACACACACATGCACAGTGCACACACAACATACCACACACACACACACACACACACACACACACAGTGCACATGCACACACCACATACAGTACACACACACAGTATGCACACGCACACCACATACAGCATACACATGCATGCATGTGCACAGCACACACACACACACACACACACACACACACACACACACACACACACACACACACACATGCATACACACATGTGTAACCATTGTGTTTACTAATCAAGAAGGAGGCAAGTACAATTAATGAATTATGTTGCAATTTTAGTGGGTAAGATTACTAAATTAAAATATAAACTACAGCAGAAAATATGTCAGGAACATAAGAATGAGAAGAGCAAAATTACATTAGCAGCCAGAAAGTTCTTCATTTATAACACTGAAGACTGTAGACCACATGCACACATACCACATACCACATATTACGAAAAAAAAAAAAAAAAAAAAAAAAGAAAAAAGATAAGATGAAAGTTTATTTTTGTGGGTCAGATTACCATGTGCTTGGGCAATTCTTACTACATTTAAATAAATAACTGCAAATTTATTTCAATAAACAAACTGAAATCAGCAGCAAACTTTTTTTTTTTTTTTTTTGCAAGTCTTTTTGTGTTCTTGTGATGTTTATAGTGTGAGATGAACCTCTTTGTGTGTGTGTGTGTGTGTGTGTGTGTGTGTGTGTGTGTGTACACATGCATGCACGCACGCACGCAGAGAATCTACAGTTTGTAAAAGCAATGCATTCAGTGACTCCGTCGCGGCTGCGATCATCGCGGCCATAGCAGACGACACGTTCTGTTCAGGACCCTAACTTGGTCCAAGTCACGTGACCTTTTCATAAGAAATACTGAAGAACTACGATGTAAATCATATTTTCATGACACAGGTTTTTCAAATTGATGTTTCAATTACTTGATTACAATGTTAAAAATCCTTCCACAAAGCTGAAGATAAATACAGTCGATCGTGAAGTTGAAGTGTCGATTCAAACATAAGGCTCTCTCAGGTCACATGTTTTTAAAAAAGATTTTTAATACAATCGCGCTCTAAGTACACAAAATATAACTTATAGAATTAGTAAATATATCGACTTACCTTTCCGTGTTGTTTCTAGCGCCGATTGTTGAAAATTCGGTGAAAATAGTGTTGGATTTGTAAGCGATGACACAGATATGTCTGACTCGTCCGCCATTGTTTGACATGCTTACAGTCTTCGAATAGTACCATCCGGAAAGCCGCCCGGGAGCGCGGCGCACAGTTTCGTATTTGTTTGACCCCAATTATTGGAAAATGCGTAATATGAGCTTTATTTTGATATATTTTTGAACAGATTCGGTTCATAATTACGGATTTTATCATAATTTGAAGTTTTAAAACATAATTTTAGGAACTTAACTAAATTTTTTCTATACCCCTTACTGCATATACGAAAATGAAGCTTGAAGTCTCCTCTACAACTCTGTATCAGTTTCGTTGAGCTATTTGCGCACGCCGCGCTCCCCTCGTCGAGGGAAGAAGGGTGGGTGTAAGAACTTGTGTTCTGAAAGTCGCGACGGCATGCCTCCCGACGGCGGACAAGTACTTCTTTACAAGGTTGATAATTAACTTATTATGTTCTGTTAAATGATAAAACCTATCCAAAACGAAAGAAAAAGTACTGGTAAATTGATTGGTTTTATTTTTATTGTCTAAATCGACCGTTTTTATGTGGTTTGCACAAGTTGAAAACAAGGAAAATTTCGCTCTCGCAGCGCCGTTCGCCAGGCAAGGGGCCTGCATTGGAATACCTACTCAAACAAAAGCCTCTGATCTTGTCAGTGAACAATCAGTAGACCAGACTCTGCCACAAAACTGTTTGAACAACACAGTTTATTGAAAACTGTTTGAACAACACAGTTTATTGAAAACTGTTTGAACAACACAGTTTATTGAAAACTGTTTGAACAACACAGTTTGTTTGAGCAAAATGTCCAGGGAGCTGCGATCAGACAACCGCTGGCTTGTAGCCGATATTTGACCGCGACTGACATGAGGGGTTGGGAACTCAACTGCCAGCATGATACCATGGTGCCGCTATGAGGCCTCATTGGTGATGTACGATTGATGTAAATGGATCAGTCAGTAAGAAGGATTGTCATGGTGCCTACGGGCAGTGTCCCGATGATGAGTTCATCCTTGCGCTCATAGGATGGCTGGGCGACGCTGCTCGGCCATGTGCAGACAACCCAGGGACCTGTGACGTTGTGTGAATGAAACAGGGACTGAGGGACACAGACCTGAACACACACTGCACTGTAGGACTGGTTTACTGCAGAATTAATGGCTAGAGTCTAGGGTCCATCAAGATTTTGATGATTTTACTGGCATCTGTTCTGACGACGCAATTGTACATGGTCATGCCACGAGTCAATTGTGTACTGAACAATGGTTCTTTTCATACTTAAAGGACTTTTATTTAAACATTTGCCTTACATAACTAGAAGCTCTTAGTCTACTTGAATAAGGTACGCAGTAGTTGTGGACTAGAACCGAAGTCCTTATCTATCTGACCGTCACCTCAGGTCATTAGTCTGGATCAGAAAAATGCAGGTTGGCGGGAAGTGTCCAGTTTTTGGTCAGTCCCATAGCATGCCAGAGAGTGTCCTGACTAGTGTGGAGTTCAGGCTGGCACTGTGCATGTCAACAATATAGTATCTCTACCCTGTACTCAGCGGATTGATGTTTTTTTTCCTGAGATTATTCTTGTAATAATGCTGGTACGGAAGGCCCAGAAAGGAAAAAGTTACCTAAATGAAATGGCAGCCATTTTGCTAGTAGTTTTAAAACAGTTAAGGACGACTTAGCAAAGATGAACAAGTGAGACATTACCAGTAGCTTAGTGATAGCCAATGGTGAAAGTCGGTGCAACAGTCTTCCTTCCCACTGCTGGCACCTGGTGAAATGAAAATGTATGTTTTTCGCTACAATGACGGTAAGTAGTTATCGCTGATATTTCATCATCGCAATTGGTAAAATGCCAGAACCTGCTGCTAAAAGCCATGCCTTAGTAGTCTGGGGACCATAATACGTATATAAAAGAGGTAGAGGTGCACCTCAGGCTGTGTCCTGATGATGAGTTCATCCTTGCGCTCGTAGGATGGCTGGGCAACGCTGCTCGGCCATGTGCAGACAACCCAGGGACCTGTGACGTTGTGTGAACGAAACAGGGACTGAGGGACACAGACTGAACACATGCTGCACCGTAGACTGTCTTGGACCTGGGAGGAAGGGCATGTTTCATAGGGGAGAGAGTACAGACATGGAATTTTCTGCCGTTCTGATGTCAGATTTTGCTGAACTTTAGTTTTTCTGTTGTTCTGCAATTTCTGCAGCTCAGAAAGAGAATCAAGGAAATTGCGCGCGCACGCACGCATACGCATGCACACACACACACACACACACACACACACACACACACACACACACACACACACAGAGTCTTTATGGAAAGTTTTTATACTATACATGCAACCATTTCCATAGAATGGTTATTTGTGATAGTTTCTCCTGTGTTGGTGAACTTCTTATCACTCATCCAGAAAGTCAGTCCCCTGCCCTTTATGGCACCTACAGTTCTGTCACATGGTTAAGTGTCCAAGAAAAATGTGGTAAAGTCAGAGTTAACTATCTTAGTCTGTCCCCACAACTGCTGTAACTAGTTGTTTGAAAGAGTAGATTGAAGAGTAAACAGGATCCAAGAAGATGATCATAGCCCAAGGATTAGCAGAAAGCAGTTATATAGAGAACCGTTTGGATCTTGTTAAGACAGAGCAAAAGCGACCTTCATAAGGTAGATTTACGTGTTTACATCTGGTGTCCAATAGCTGTTTAGTTAAGACATTCATCTCAAGGCAGTGTGGTTTTTTGGCACCGGACCAGAAGTTGCCAGTTCGAATGACCTCAGTATTGGAGGGGGGGGGGAGAAAGGAGGGAAAAGCAGTTATCGTTAGAGTCATGACCAGAATACAACCTGGCCTCCACAGAGTGTAACAAGTGTAGGGCCTAACTCTTGAATGAGGGGGCTTCTTTGTTGAAGGCCTTCTGCTGCCCAGGCCATCCAAGAATGTTTTGCTAGATGTCATATTCTATTAAACCAAAGGAACTAGGAAGTTTAAAAGCATGCAGGACTATTCCACAGACTGAGACATGTGGGAACTTTTTTTTTTTCCAGAGTCTGAAGTAGTTCTTTTTGTGTGTGTCTTTGACCTTGGATACCAGAACACAGAACAATAGCATAAAATTGACCATAGTAACTTGACACTAATGACAGAACAATGAAACACCCCCTCCACAATACATTTTGTTATTGGCATTGTTTGGGGTATTTTAATGTGTGCTGGTGGCAACACTTTCTTTTTCTGTCTGGTAGGCGGCCCTTGCAAGTTTGTTTGCTGTGTATCGGCCAAACGCGATACGGATAGTTTGTTCACAGAATGGCAGGTGAGTATCGGCACAAAGATCAGCGAAATGCAGATCAGTCTGGAAATGAAACTAATGACCTTTTTTTTGTGAAAGAGTTGATTTGATTGTGTGTGTTGCATAGGAATCAGCTATGTGTGTGGTGGGGGGAGGGGGGGGCGCACTTTGGTGATAAAAATCAATGGAGCCAACTTGGTGAGATGAAAATCTCGTTGTCAGTTGCCAACTGGTAAGTTGCGATGAAGCAGCATGGATTTTTAATGTGCATCATGGATTTGAATGTGCAGACGGATGAAGAAAAGGCATTGCTATTGAATATGCCAGTAAACCAGAAGCAGAGCTGAAGAAAGGAAAGCTCCTGCAGTTACTGAAAAGTCAACTTCAGTACTGCCCATTCTGGCAAACTGAACATCATGCACCATTGTTAAACAGCCTTTTTCACCCAGTAAAAGTGTGCTTGCTGAAAAAAAAAAAAAAAAAAACGGGAGTTGCTTTTTGTGGAAAAGTACATGTGTAGCATTTTTTTAGTAAATGGGTCTGGTCTTTAGAGGGGGGGTAGACTGACAAGTACTTCCCCAAACATCAAAATGCTTGGAACTTACTGTAGTATGACAATTGTGTTGATGCACTGAAAACTATCAAAGTCACACTCAGACCGCTTCTTACAGAGGGCAGATGTCATGAAGCATACAATAAGAAAATGTTCTTGCCAGTTTCACAAGATCACCCTTAGCAGGAAAACAAAAATGGCTGAAGTGACTGTCGAGTTGAAAGTTGAACGAGTTTCTAGTAAGTCAAGAATTGGGTTGCTAACAGACTAATGCCAGCAATGTTTTGTTTTAAATATTCTAAAAACAACAGCAACAACAAAAAAAAAAACCCCAATCATTATAGACAATTTATAGGTAGGCTGTCGGTTCAAACAGGGAAGGGTTCTTCTACAGAGGTGGAAAATAGAATCATAGCTTCAAAGAAATCACCGTTCAGAATTTTTGGTCATTGGGAGAAGGGAATGTTCGGATGTTATGTGAAGGTTGAACAGATGAAGAAAAAACCACAGTGTGAGAGAGAGACGATCTGTCACAGAATGTCTGGTTGTGAGGAGGGAGTTCTGTACAGAAGTAGAAAAATAGCATCACAGTGTGAGAGAGAAATGGTCTGTGACAGAATGTTTGTTTATTGTGAGCAGGGAGTTGTTGTTGTGCAAAACTGCATCACAGTGTGAAGAAAATGCTCCATCAACAGAATTTTTTTCTTACTTGTGAGGAGGGAGTCGCAAAGAGAGGGGTTTATTAACGGAAATTCTCATATCCAGTTCTTGAGGTCATTGATTATAGCACAGAACAAAAATTGCTGAACTTCTATCTCCATGACAATGGGAAAGGGGAAGGAGGGAGTTGCAAAGAGAGGGATGAGGGATATTAATGGAAATTCTCATATCCAGTTCTTGAGGGTCATTGATTTTAGTGCAGAGCAAAAATTGCTGAACTTGTATCTCCATGATGATGGGAAGGGGGAGGGAGGTGGGGGGGGAGCTGTTCCATGATTTATACCATTCATAAGTGGGGTACTGCCTGTCACACATACATCCTCATTCACCTGTTCAAGGATCAAAACCATGCTTGTTCTGTGGCAGATCTAATGTGTGCATGCACATACACTTGCAAACATATACGCACTTGCACACATACACACACACACACGCACACACGTTTACATATGCACATCCCTGCATATGCATGCTCACACACACTGGCACGCATGTATGCATGCATACTAACACACAAGTGTGTAGGCAGGCGTGCACACGCGCCCCCCACTTACTACAACAATGTAACGCCCTCCTGTCTCATGTTCTGTGTGTTCCCTTCCAGGAAAAAAAGCGTTCATTGAGTTGGGCAGCGTGGAGGATGTGAAGCATGCAGTGAACAATCTGAACCAGAGCTTATACCATGGGCTGAGGATCAAGGTGGACGTGCCCTTCAACATGCCAGAGCTGCGCAAAGCTGTGCTGGGCTTTAACCACCTTCAGGCCACTTCCACAGGTCAGACATAGTGACAGGTCTCCCACTGACACTCATTCTGCCCAGCGCAACACATACAGCACCATTTAAAACTACGCTCCAGTTGTCAATCGACCCGTCAAAATTTTACCCCAGAAGCTGTCGCCTGAGTCCACCCTTTTCAAATTTTTTCAGCAGAGAAAGGTTTGTTGCACAAGCCTGCAAATCGTAAAATAATCATTTACAGGGCTTTTGCAATAGAAAGATATGTTTATTTCTTGACACTGAAATACAGATAGTCTTGCGCTGTGGATCTTGCACAAGGCCAGGGAAAAAGAGAAATAGGCTTACCAAAGGCAAAATGGTGATGACAAGATACATGACTGAAATGCACATAAAAGCATTAGGATGCTCAGTGTTGGTTGACCTTTTAGAGTTCTGTTGTGGGTATTGGGTGATTGCTGAAAGGCAGTGCTAGCAGGAGACCTGTGCAACATTATTCCATTATCCTAAACCCCCTTCCACAGGTCTTATACATATCACAGTGTTCCACACCCTTAAAATGTGTGGAGGTGCGTCTTCTACCTCCTGTACATTGACTGTGTGACATGATCTCGTCTTATTATCATCATCTGTCTTGTTTCCTGAGTAGTTATTGGGGATGCCACTGATTCCTTCCTGACAATATCTGTCCGTCTATTGCAGTACTTTGCAGCTGAGAGCTGATGAAGGTTAGCTTTGTCCTCTCTCTCATGTTGTCCTCCCACCTGGTCTGTCTGCCTCTTCTTCAGCTGTCGGGCACTGTGCCCAACAGAACATTATCTCAGGATCTTTGAGTTTCTGAAGAGATTAACATTTTCATCTGATCTGACATCTTAAAGAAGAAAGATTTTAACCAAGTTCCGGTACGTTTTTAGAAGGTGAATTTTAAAGAGATGTGTGAACGATGGTTTTTTTTTTGTGTTAGTTGATTTTAACTTGGTGACAGCCCTGATATGGCCCTTTGCAGTTGGCTGGGCTATAAGCAGCATTACCTTACCTTACCTCTTGCTGTTGGAATTTTTTTCTTTCATAAAGTTTTGGTGTTTAGTTAAAATTTTTCTTGTAAATGCCTGCCCAAGCAAATGCCATTATCCCATTCATTGTAAACAGCGCCCAAGATCATCAGTATGGGAGGAAAAGGGAGTTGAATCCAGTCCTCATTATTGCCTCAGTAGAACTTGGACTCCCAGAGTGACCTTCTTTGATTTAAGTGCCAGTCCTGTTAAGGAGGTTCTTTATCAGTTTCCTGCATTTCTCCGTTTTGTTTTTGGTTGTGTGTGTGTGTGTGTGTGTGTGTGTGTGTGTGTGTGTGTGTGTGTTCCCCAGATTTAGGGAGAAAACTGTAACTTTTATGATTTCAGAATAGTGTGTCAGTTTGAAAAAAAAAAAAACAAAGAAGTTACCTCCTCCTCAAGCATAAGGTACTGCATGATCTTTGCAGTCGTCTTGTGGAGGAGATGATAAGCAGAGACCCAGTGTGCAGCATACAGTTTGTGCCCCTGAAAGAACCCATGGCAACAAGGCATGAAGTATGTGGCTTTTCACCTTCCCTGAACAAAGTCAGGTGCAGACTGACTGCTGGGTGTAAAGACCTAAAGACCTGACCCCCACACATGGTTCAAGGCCACGACCATCACCAACGTGATGGGATGTTCTCACCATTTGAGGACAGGCTCCTGTGTACTGGATTTTGGTAGGCAGCGCAGTGTCACCGTGATTTCTTTACTGCACATCATGTCAGTGTTCAGGGCTCTCAGTCTTTTGAAGTTCTGACAGAGAGGATGACATTGTGGGATTCAACCTGCCTTGGTGTCTGGCGACAGGTACAGTGATGCTGTCAGAGGTGCTCGAGGTGCGTGGCAACATTCTACAAATCCTCCAACTGCCAGACTACATCTTCCATCTGGGTGAGCAGGTGGAGGTTCTCATCACTGCTGTCATCTCCGACAAGTTCTTCTGGGGCCAGATCGTGGATGCGGTGAGTCGTGACACCAGTGACGGGGAGGAAGAAAGGAGTAGGGTTGGGGAGCATGCTGTGACTCTTGGGTGATTGGCAGTGTCAGTTGGGTCTGTGTTTTGATGAAATATTGTCTAAACATACAGTGTGTGTGTGTGTGTGTGTGTGTGTGTGTGTGTGTGTGTGTATATATGATTCAGTTGGGTCACTGTCATTCAGGAAAGGTTTTTCATATAGATATGTTTATTTATTTGCATTCCCCACCCCCCCCCCCCCTACCCCTCATCCCCAGATTCTGATTCCAGGGCCTCTGTTTGTATTACAGTAACCCCAGCTGGAAATCTTGTGCTTATATTTCCCTCTGCCTGTCGCTTGCTTTGATCAAGCCTTATAACTCCCCCCCCCCTCCTCCACCCCCACTTTCCCTCTAATCTTCCTTATTTCTGTTACCCCCTCTCTCTACTCTCTTTACCTGATGTTGCCTTTGTGACGTAGTCACCTATTATGTTTTTGCTTTTGTTATGTTCTTTTGCTGCCTGTCTTGTCACTTATGTAGCATCACACCCACGCTGCTCATTCTGCTCCCCACCCCCTCCCCATTCTGCCCCCCGCCCCACACACCCCCATCCCCACCACCAGCCCCACCCTCATTCAGGCAGCCTGGCCATACTGCCACGGCCCCAGCACCAACAAATCAATAGGGAGCAGTCACTGTGAGGCAACCCACCAGAGGAGATGTTGCACTGCTGCTGTGTCGCTTGGGTGGTGTTCAGTGGCGCCTGTTCTATTCCAGCATATGCAGGACACCACCTACTGAGCCTCCCATTGATGACAATATTTGCTGAGTGGCAGAGGTGGCATGATGAGTGTGCTCCTTCACAGGAGGGCGCCACCATATTCAACAATAATCTGAGTGAATTTGTGGGTACCAGTGACCTGACAGGCCTAATCATAAAGAGGCATTCGAAACTTAGTTCACCATGAGAGTAAGGCGTGAAGGGGCACAGAATTTGAGACATTTTTGTTATGATCATCGATGAGGATGATGAAGATGATGCTGGAGATTTCCATTCAGGTCTAAGATTGCTTGACAGGACTGTACTGTAGGCGTTTAGTAACCTGTGTTTGTTCTGTTAAAGGCTTTATAATTGCATGACAGGACTATACTGTAGGCGTTTAGTAACCTGTGTTTTTTCTCTGATAAAGGATTTATAATTGCATGACAGGACTGTACTCTAGGTGTTTAGTAACCTGTGTTTGTTCTTTTGAAGGCTTTGATTCTATCCTTTCAAGGCTTTGATTCTATCCTGTTATGTTAACATTTACATTTCTGTCGTGAGCACAATTGTCTGTTGGGAACAAAAAAAGATTGAGGTAGGCTTTGGCTGGGTGTAAAGAAGAAAATAATTTCCTTGCACACAATTTTATATTTTCATTTTTGAAATGATGAAATGAAAGGTGTTTCCGTCAATAATGGTGTCTACTGTAGCCTGTGCATTGGAAATGTTCAGTTGCATTGTAACTCTGCGCTGGTGAGAAGCTGGCTGATGTCGGAAGTGTACCCTGTTTGTGTGGGTCAGGGAATGGGGGGAGCTGCAGAAGATCTCGGAGAGTCTGAACATGCCAGGCAAGTTGGAGATGACCAGCGGACCGGGGCGCTGCAAGGCCAGGTTTCATGGCGATGGGAAGTGGTACAGGTCAGTGGTCAGTGGCTCTCCGTTTAGTTTGTCTTCTTACTCTGTCTGTTGGCCCTTAACCTTCAGCACGAAGGGGATCTAGCTGGACGCTGAAAAGTTATTTTGCGTGTGTGTGTGTGTGTGGATGTATGTGTGTACATGTATGTGCGTGTGTGCTTATGTGTGTGTGTGTGTGTGTGTGTGTGTGCACGCGCGCGTGTGTGTGTGCGTGCGTTTGTGCGCACGCGCGTGCGTGTGTGTGTTTCCAGTTTTGAGCAGCTGCATCCATGGAGTTACTCTCTTACACAGTTCCAATAAAAACATTTACACATTTAGATGTGTGTATTCTTGAGCACACTTGCCTGTATGCAAACACTCGTGCACATAATATGTGCCCATGTGCATTGACACATGTATACAAACATAGATATAATCAGTTACATCTAAATTCACAGACACACACTCACACACACACACATATATTTGAAACCCCTGTAGCGTCATCCCTTTTCCTTCACATCTTTCTGGCATCAGCCCATTGTTTGTGTGACTGCCATTGCAGGGCATGGGTGATGCGCTGCCCTGGCCAGGAGCTCTGCCAGCAGTGTCGAGTGTTTTACCTGGACTACGGCAACACTGCCCACGTGCCCTGGTCCCACACAGCCAGGACTGCCGAGCACTGGCACTGGAGTACACCGCCTCTTGCTATTCCGTTCACCTTGATTGGTCAGTGGCATGTGTAGTGGGGGGGGTGGGTGTGTGTGTGTGGTGTGTGTGTGTGTGTGTAATATTAGTGGCGTGTGTGCACGCGCGCATGTGCATATTTATATATGTGTGTGCAATACGTTTATGTGTGTGTGTGTGTGTGTGTGCGTGCGTGTCTGCATGCATGTGTGTGTACTGTCGCATGCATGCATGTATGCATCAGCAGCAGCGTGTGTATATTGTCTTCTACATGTCTGCCTGGTTCCTAATTTTCCATGTGTATCTGATTCTGAATTCCCTTTGTCTACCTGATTTTAGTTCATTAGTGTACCTAAATGAAATTGTGAATTACTGACTGTGGCTTATTTTCATTCAGCCATATGTCCCTGATTCTTATTTCCTCCATGTGTACCTGAAGTTTAATGCTTCCATAAATACATGATCCTTTATTCCCTGCATGTACCTAAATCTGAATTCCCCATGTGTACCAGAATCTTAATTCCCCCTGATGTACCTGAAATGTAATGCCCCCATGTATACATGTTCCTTTATTCCCCCATAGTTAGCAGAATCTCAGTTCCCCCATGTGTGTACTTGAATCTGAACCCAGATGTATACCTGAGTCCCTGTGTGTGTGTGGTTTCTGAGTTCCTATTTGTACTTGCTTGTATCCTCCTTTGTTCCCTGTGCCCAGTGGATAGCATATTTATTGGCAATGCACATGATAAACCATGGCACTGCTGCCATTACCAAGATCACCATTGTTAAAGGAATGGAAAAGAGAAGAGGCAGAGGTAAAGCGGATGATAAGTAGGGCTGTTGATGTTAAAAGTGTAGTAAGGTAAGGAAATGCTGTGAAATCATAGTATTCACTGTGTGATTACGTTGATCTAAGCGATGGGCCATTGAGTGGGTGTATGGTTTTAGTAGGTTGTAAAATGCCCTCTGTTTCCATTATGGAGCTACCACATTTTTCAATAATATATCTGTATTTGAACATACTGTTTTTCAGAGGTAGTTTTTTTGGACAGTTAGTAAACCATTGGAGTTTATCAGGGAGAAAAAGCCTAACTTCTTCTTTCAAGTTAACTCCTTGACTGTCTGCATATATATCTGGTGTGCACTGCTTTTTTTGTATCCTTAGATGTTGCAGTACATATATCACACACCCCAATCTCATCACATGAATTTTCTCAGTGAACTGAAGGTGAGAGTGTTCCATCAGGCATCTCTCAGCTACCTGTTTTCATTTTCAAATATGCACGACTAGTGAGACCTAAAGCGGAATCCTGCTGGGAAGAGTCTCCAACCTTCCCCTGACATCAGTCATGCTAAATGTTGTCTGGGAGCCAGCAGGTGGTAGGTGGGTGCTCTAGGGGAAGGACTTACAGCATTTTCTCTATGAGAATTATGTTAAAATTTCACCTCCACCCTCTCTCTTACAAGTGGTGGAAGGAGCAGCTTACTGGTGCTGGTCATCAAAAGAAATTTATATTTGTTCCCGGGACTGTTGAAATACTTGATCGTGGCTCAGAGATAAGTTTCCTTAGGCTTGTACTCATAAAAGTACTTGTAGCTCGGAGAGACAGAATTAGAGAGAAGTTCAAACATTCAACACTGATTGAACAACAAAGAACTGACACAAATTAAGTGCAGTTTTGCACATCAGCTTTACTTGCTTACACACGGGTAAATAGTTAAAGTAATTTAACAATAGACATGTCTATAGGCAGAGTTTTGGTTCTCACTGTTTCATCATTAAGTGAGGGAAAGTTCTGAATGAGTTGAGTTGAATTGAAGTCCCCATTGGAAGATCAGTCAGACTTAGCTGATATTGGAGAGGATAGTTGATCTCTCTCTAGCGGCTGTGACTGATCCTGCTGTGTAGACCTGTTGCTGTAGTGCTGGGCTGTGGTGCGTCTTCACCACCTGTCTTGCCCAGTGTACGTAGTGTAGCCATGGTTTGTAGCGTAGCCACGCTCCCAGGTATTTCTGGTAGAATAGTGAACCTTAGACTTAAAGATAGAGTAGAGCAAGGTGAGCGTTCACCCTCTCTGGTTTCCCCTTCGTCTTTCGTGCTTCACCCACAGGTGGTCTGAAGAACAGTGAATTTGCGACACTCTGTGTTTTCTATTTGTATGCTAAACTATCAAATCAGGTTTCTGACCTGTCTGACAGGGTGTCACTCAAGGCACAGAAGGGGAGAGGGGAAGGTTTTGTTAATCCCACCTCTCATCATGGATTGGACTAAATGCGAACGTTTGAACTATACCTGTGTCTTTGGCACTAGATCAAATGTATGATATTTCTCCAAGCGTGGCCGAAGAATGCAGGCAAATTAGCCAAGCGTCGTGGCCACGATTGCGTCATCCACCAGCTGTGCACCCAGAGCGTGACAGTCAGCACGTGGACAGTGGATATGGAGGGGGGGGGGAGGGGGGGGGGGGGGGGGGGGGGGGGGGGGGGGGGGAGCGAGAGAGAGGGAGAGGGTTCTCTGTAGTGTGTCGACTATTAGTCGATCACCAGGGAAGTAGATAGGCAAGAAAGAGAGAGAAAGAGAGGTGGGGGGGTGGGGGTGGGGAGAAGGTGGGTGAGGGTCTTCACGATAAACATAAACTTCCCTTGTACTTATGGTGTTAAGCTGGGCGGCTCACACTGTTCTAAGAGGGGAGGGGTGGAGAGAGAGGGGGGAGAGATGGGCAACATTGTTGCAACGCAATGTAAATTTTTTGCTTTTGTCACACCGTCACATTAGGGAGAGAGGGGGGGGGGGGAAGGGGAGGCGAGACGGGGAAAGGGTTGAGAGGGGAGAGTGGGCATAGATTTAAAATCTGTTCTGCCATTTGTGTTTGTACAGTTTGTACAAGAGGGTGCTTGGGATCGATCGGGTGGAGTTGTCAAGTGACTTGTCACATGTGTGATCACAGGTTTAGTTAAGTGGACACACTCAACATGGACAGTTCTGTAGGTTTTTCTGGTGGAGTTGAGTATGTTGACAGTTGACTCGCCTGTTCTGTGGATGTTTGTCTTGAACTGGCGTCATGAAGGGAGGGCTTGAAGTGTGATGGAGAGGTGGGTGGAGGGCATGAAGCAATCATCTTGTTCTCTTACCGACTGCATGGAGGGCAGAACAATAGAACTGCAATGGTTTTCATCTCGGTTCTCTTTAAGAAAGTGTGGATTGGCATTTTGTGTGTGTGTGTGCATCTCTACTGTTCTCACAGCAGAGGGCTTGCATTGAAATTCAGTTTTTGCTCTGGCATATAGGAAACGAGGACAATCTCTGTCCAGCAATCAGTCGGTTAAAAGAATACATAATATCATGGAAAAAGTAGTAGTTTTAATGGAAGCTTCCTTCCCCAATTCTCCTGCCAGTTTCCCTTCGCACGCTCTCAGCCCTCTCCCCTTTAACAGGAGGCTTTCTGCGAGTGTGTGGGGGTGGGGGTTGTCTCCAGTGTCCCTTGAAAAGGTGTTCAGCACTTTAAGGGTTTAGGGGGCTTAGCCTCTATCTCTCCCCCCCCCCCCCCCCCCCCCCCCCCCTCCCTCAGATCCCCCTGAACCCTGGTGTTGCCCCTGGACACCTCCAGGACTTGGATAGCCCCTGAATCCTGGCCTCAGTTTGGAATCCCCCTTCATTAATCCGGTATCCAGTGTTGTGTTGGAGTAAGTGTATGTGTGTGTTCTCGTTGCAGAGGGTGTGCCCCAACTTGAAGAACCGTGAGCTGACGCGTATCGTGCTGGAAGTGAACGCTCTGGGAAATCTGGAAGAGGTCAGACTGTTTTTCGTATTGGGTCTGTGCCGTAAGCCATGACTGTCATATACTTTTAAAAAGTCCATAGGTAAAAGAGGACATCTACATCTGTTTCATGTATGCTGTTCTTTAGTAGCTGGCAAGTTGACTGTGTTTGTGCGGGGTCTGTGCCCTAAGCCATGTCTGTAATATACTGATGAAAAGTCAACAGCAAAGAAAGGATATCTACATTCATGTCATGTATGCTGTTGTTATGTAGTTAACTGCTTAGCATGGAACCGGTGACCAGCACACTATCAACTGTACTCAGACCAGGCTAGAGTTCTCTGTGTATCCTGGTAAGGGAGAGAAAAAATAAAGAGTGAATCACCACATCACATGGAGAACACTTTGAAAGTGTATGACTGCATTCCATGAAACCTCACTGTTGCAAAAGCTGTTGTTTGCGAGGCAGTCAGCCAGTTAAAGATCGTGTAAACCATGGTGGTGTATGATGGGTGATAGAATTAAGAACACACCCAGCAAGATCTACAAGATTTGAATGGAGATGCACTTTGCTAACATGATCCATTGCCTCCGAAATGCTGCGATGAATTTGCAGGCAGCAACAATTCATTGAGTGAAAAAAAAAAAGGTTTTCTGTGACAGGTGGTAAAATATGACTTTTCACCTTTTGTCAGCTTCATTTCAGAATGTACCAGCTCGTAAGGAGTGAATTAGAAACTCTGGGTCATAATCAGGCATCATGGCACAGTCATCAGCGGCTCAGATTGCTGGCTGGGAGCTTTGGGGTTCAGTTTCCATGGGAACCATTTATCTGTGGGAATTTTCTGCACCAGCCACCTTCTACCCAGATTTGAGTTTGCCATGGGCTTGGTTGGGAAGAGTGCTATGACACAGCTGAATTTCATCAACTTAATTTACATGTCTCTGAGAGAGTGGATAAAACGTCCTGACCAAAGCTTTAGGTGTCTGTATTTCCTCTCAGGTTAATGCTGGAATATGTTATGAAAGTAAGCGAGAGTTCAGCTCTGTCGTGCAGCCTAGTTGAACACTATTAGGGAGAAAAAGAGTAAAATTTTCTGGCCTTTTATGCCATGCTCTCATGGTGACCGCAGTATCGATTTCCTCTCCAGATCTATGCCTTAGAGAGTTTGTGTTGGGGCTACAACTTTTTGCAAGTTCATGGATACCATCATTGGATTGACCTGGTGGTGCCCTCCAGAGCGGATGCTTACTCACACTGGCTACTAAGCAATGATTGTTGTCAGTAAGATACATAATAGGTAGTGCCCTGCGTATGTTAAACAGAAAAGACACCAGAACGCCTGCCACAATTTGTCAGTGGTGCAGTGTCACCTCTGGTGAGGTGCCTTAGGAAGACATTGAATGCTTCCTTTGGATTGCTCATGCTGTGGCTGCAGTGAGACAAGCCAGGGTGTGGCTGGGGATGGGGAGCCAGACTGAGCAGTGTGGGGTAATGCCACTGGAGTGGCACAGATGATGGCATAGAAACACACAGACAGACACACACACAAACACACACACACACACACACGCACACACACACACACGCCCACACACACACACACACGCACACACACACACGCCCACACACACACACAGACACGCCACACACACACACAAGTCCATGTAACTTGTAGGGATTATGCATTGTATAACAAAACTGAGGTGTCAGGATCTCAATGCTGTGTATTGTTGCAGGGAAACACGCGTTGAATCAATAACAAAACTGCGGTGTACAGACCCATGTTTTATTATAACAAGGATCATGCATTGTAGCAGTAATAACTGTAAAATTGTTACATTAAACAAAGCAATATGTCGCTAGCTTCAGTTCCATTTCACATAGATAACGGGCTGGAGAACTCTCCTCAGATGTGAGGATTTATGAGAAAATCACCTGATTTTCAGAGGCAGGAAAAGTGAACATTTGAGGGGGAAAAAAAAATCTGTCCAAAAAAAAACAACAAAAAAAATTGCGAAGTGCTTTAGTACCCTGAGTCTTGTACAGGACCCAGTTTTTCCAAATCTAGTCCAAGTATCCATGATTCCTATGTTCAGCGCTCTGCCGCCTGTAGTTGTTATGGCATATTGCAGTACTTCTGCTGGCATTAATCAGAGCATTTCAGTCGCAGGCAAATATGTAGGTGAACGCAATTCGTTCAGCCATTTTTATGGGTGTGAGTCATGCAGATATACTTCTTTTTGAATGGAAAATTTGATGTCTTGCATGTCAAGAATTGTAAGTAAAGGTGAGAGACTTTTGAGGAAGGCGCAGTTGTCGACTGTTGGTAATTTGATTGGACTGAAAATGCTACAGTAGAGAGTAATTTTGATCAGCGGTTTTTGACTTATCGGACTGTGCTCTAGCCGGGAACACCTCATTGTAGCTTTTTTTTCACTTTGTTGTGGAGAGTTGAACTATGCCAGTCGTAGAGTTAACAGCACTCTTTGAACATGTGCACTGCAAGAAGTATGTTGATACTTCAAAAGCACTAGTCTGCGATCAAAAGCAGACTGGATTTCATGATAGATTAATGCTTCACCCCCTTCCCCATCTTTTTTTTTTTACTCCTGAAATAAACATACAGGGATTTGTTATTTTGACGGGCATGATAGTCCACGTAAGTAAAGTGTCATGAGTACCCCTGTGGTGGGCTTGTGGTGAGAAGTGAGATGGACAAAGTGACGGTGGTTGTGTCCACAAAGAGGGATATTGCTCTGTCCTTGCCAGGACAAAGTGACAGTGGTTGTGTCCACAGTGAGAGATATCCCTCTTTCATTGCCAGGACAAAGTGACAGTGGTTGTGTCCACAGTGAGGGATATCCCTCTTTCCTTGCCAGACAAAGTGACAGTGGTTGTGTCCACAGTGAGGGATATCCCTCTTTCATTGCCAGGACAAAGGGACAGTGGTTGTGTCCACAATGAGATATATCCCTCTTTCATTGCCAGGACAAAGTGACAGTGGTTGTGTCCACAGTGAGGGATATCCCTCTTTCATTTGCCAGGACAAAGTGACAGTGGTTGTGTCCACAGTGAGAGATATCCCTCTTTCATTGCCAGGACAAAGGGACAGTGGTTGTGTCCACAGTGAGGGATATCCCTCTTTCATTGCCAGGACAAAGGGACCGTGGTTGTGTCCACAATGAGATATATCCCTCTTTCATTGCCAGGACAAAGGGACCGTGGTTGTGTCCACAGTGAGGATATCCCTCTTTCATTGCCAGGACAAAGGGACCGTGGTTGTGTCCACAGTGAGGGATATCCGTGGTTGTGTCCACAGTGAGGGATATCCCTCTTTCATTGCCAGGACAAAGGACAGTGGTTGTGTCCACAGTGAGGGATATCCCTCTTTCCTTGCCAGGACAAAGTGACAGTGGTTGTGTCCACAGTGAGGGATATCCCTCTTTCATTGCCAGGACAAAGGGACTGTGGTTGTGTCCACAGTGAGAGATATCCCTCTTTCCTTGCCAGGACAAAGGGACAGTGGTTGTGTCCACAGTGAGGGATATCCCTCTTTCATTGCCAGGACAAAGGGACAGTGGTTGTGTCCACAGTGAGGGATATTGCTCTTTCTTTGCCAGGTTATATTTAAGACTGCTGAGACAAACACCTTTTTCTTTTTTCTTCTTTTTTTTTTCTAGAAATTATTACATTCAAGTATGCATGTTGTGTGTGTGTGCGTGTGTGTGTGTGTGTGTGTGTGTGTGTGTATGTATGCAGTTATTTTCTTTTGGTTTCTTTGCTTCCTGCATAGTAATTTGCCAATGAGAGGAGAGCAAAAAATGGTCTTTAAAGGATTCCATTTGGCATCATATACTATACCATGTCAGACCATAGCATTCAACGGCAGTCAGTCAGCTCTGCCAGGCCGAAATTTTTTGTGGCAAATGCAGTCATAAGACAGTCACATGAGGCCCACCCCACTTCCGCCAACGGAAGACGCCGATGTTCGCTTCCTGTACCTCATTCACCATCGGCCTGTGTCGCTCAAGCAAGCAAGATAAGTCTTGTGCTCTGTCTCGCCTGTACTTCTGCCTTTGTGTAAAGATTGCTTGTGTTTTGCTCTTTACTTTTCACTTGTGGCTTGCGCTAAACCCTTAGTACATTTGATGTGTGAGGCTCTTGGTGGGCTAGCATTTGAATATTTTTCACGCTCGTCGTGATCCTCGTGTGACTTGTTTGATCGTTGTATTGCTCTCGCGGTTTTCTCCCTCGCGAGTTTGTGTTTTCTGTGCAGTTCCCATGGCACTGTTTCTGTGTTCTTTGTTGCCTTTCGGAACCCATCCAACACCTTTACTGCCTTTTGGAGCATTGTTTATTCCTCCACGCGCTCCAGTAATTCTGTTCGACGATCAAACACTCCCCGGTCCTCGGCCGCCATCCCTTACGCGCTCTGTTAGCTCCATTCGGGGCTACAGGTCAGCTATCTGCACCACCATCCGCCAACTCGGGGCCCTTCTTTTCAGGATGACTTCCTTTTCAGAGAGTTGTCTAATGGTATGGCCCTACGGGAACCTGTCCCGTGGGCGCATTCCTCTTTGGGACCTTTTCTTGGGCTAGACACTCTCAGAATACCCCCTTGTGAGCCCATAGCCACCCTCCCTTTTACCCCCTCTCCTTCAGACAACCTTCTCCACTCCCTGGCCTCGGCCAGAAGACGAAGTGAGATCCATGCCTCACCGGGGACCCCAGAGACATCACCTTCCACAGGGACGGCTCTGTGTCTCGCTTAAGTCCCTTCCAGAGTTCTTAGCAAAGAATCAGGAACTGGGCACTGCCTCTCCTCCCCTCGTCATCCGCTCGCTAGCGGATATCTTAGGAAGAGGGGAGAGTGGGGGAGACATGGACCTGTGCCCTTCCAGGTGCCTGAGATACTACTGGGAATGCTCGCGCCCCAGGAGCTCCTCCCAGAGACGTCTTCTTATTTCCATCAACCCCAATAATAAGAAATACATCTCAGCTGGCACTGTCTCTAGGTGGCTTTCCAATACGGGGAGATCTGCCTACGCCCAGACGACGTACAAGGATCTCATTGTCCCATCTCCCCGGGCCCATGAGGTCAGAGCGCCTGCCACTTCCGCAGCGTTCCAGTACTCTGTCCCCTTGCGCCATCTCCTGGAGGCAGCCTACTGGCATTTGGAAAACCCCTTTATAAGCTTTTATTTAAAGGAAATCCGCATGTTCAGGGCTGACCGTTCTAAAGGGATCTCCTTTGTGGCGGCCAATGCAGCCATATCAGTTAACCCCAGAACCACTAGGGCACTCGGCCCTCCTCTCCTTTTCCTTTAAATTCTGCTATGGTCTGACATGGTATAGTATATGACTCCAAAATGGGGAGTTTTTATTATACTCCCTGTTTGGCTAGTATACTTACCATGTCAGACTCTAATGCCCACCCTACCTTCCCCGCTAGCGCCAAGGTTCTTTGGGGTTACCTGCGCACAGGTCTTGCTGAATGAGGTACAGGAAGCGAACATCGGCGTCTTCTGTTGGTGGAAGTGGGGTGGCGCCCACGTGACTGTCTTATGACTGCATTTGCCACAAAAAATTTCGGCCTGGCAGACCTGACTGACTGCTGTTGAATGCCATGGTCTGACATGGGTAAGTATACTAGCCAAACAGGGAGTATAATAAAAACTCCCCATTTTTGTCCTGTGGGGGGTGGGGTGGGGGTGGGGGGCTTTGCCGCCTCCCCCACCCTCCTCCTCCTCCGCCTCCGGGCCTCCCACCAGGGCCTAGGTGGTAGAGATTTTTCCAGTCAGCTGTTCTCCAGCCTGAGGAAATGCTCACCACCTCCTGTAGATAGGACTGTAGCTCTGTGTCTTTCCTCCTGCTCACGGGTTGGTTGGCTTCTTTTGCGGCACTCTGCTGCAGTGGGTGCCAGGTTTGAAGCACACGCACAGTGGCTGGCACATGGTCAAAAGGTAACCAACAACAGACGACAGTTACAAGCTGGCATACATGATGACTTGAGGGCTTTGAGCGGACAGTTGAACCTTGTAGTTATCGGTAAAGGATGTGGTGCAAGGGAGTGGGACGCAGTTGTATGTGAGGGTGGCAGAGCAAGGCAAGATCAGTACAGTCCCTTATGCATCTTTGGTTATTACCTGACTGTGCTGTGTTGCAGGGGAACATGGTGGTGGTGAGAGCGATGTCCTTGGTGCCTGGTGTGAAGGAAGCGGCGTCTGCTGGTGTGCGTACTGTCATGATGTGAACTGCTGCTCTTCAACAGCCGCCCATCTGACCTCACTGACCCATACCTTCCTCCTTGTAGGGGTAATCATTTCCACCTCACCCACCCAGTGGGTATGCGCTGACACTGCTCCTGCCTGTGTTTGTATGTGTTGACACCGTGTGCTTGTGTGTGTGTGTGTATGCGTTGACACTGTGTGTGCATGTGTGTGTGTGTATGTATGCGTTGACTCTGTGTGTGCATGTGTGTATGTGTGTGTATGTGTTGACACTGTGTGTGTATGTGTGTGTATGTGTTGACACTGTGTGTGTGCATGTGTGTGTGTGTGTGTATGTGTTGACACTGTGTGTGCATGTGTGTGTGTGTGTGTATGCGTTGACACTGTGTGTGCATGTGTGTGTGTGTGTGTATGTGTTGACACTGTGTGTGCATGTGTGTGTGTGTGTGTATGTGTTGACACAGTGTGTGCATGTGTGTGTGTGTGTATGCGTTGACACTGTGTGTGCATGTGTGTGTGTGTGTGTTGACACTGTGTGTGCATGTGTGTGTGTGTATGTATGTGTTGACACTGTGTGTGCATGTGTGTGTGTGTGTGTATGTGTTGACACTGTGTGTGCATGTGTGTGTGTGTATGTATGTGTTGACACTGTGTGTGCATTGTGTGTGTGTGTGTGTATGTGTTGACACTGTGTGTGCATGTGTGTGTGTGTATGTATGTGTTGACACGGTGTGCTGTGTGTGTGTGTGTATGTGTAGTGCATTATTATATGTGTGTGTGTGTGTGTGTGTGTGTGTGTGTCGCACATTCAGATTTTGAGTGCCAGTTACCTAGTGCAGTACAACCGGTTCATATAAATCAGAAGGCAAAGTCTGCAGCATAATGGCAGTTATGTGTGAATGTAAGTGAACAGGAGTTGCTCGACTGGTGGCTTTTGTCTGTTTACAAGGCAACTGGATGTTAAGTGTACTTTGACTGTGCGTGAATGTAATGTTTTGTGCATACAACTTGTTAAGACAAAAGTTGTGTTGCTCTGATTCATTGTTGGAAGTGTGATTGGAATATTCCTGAAGAATGAGTGCACATGGTGTTTGTCTGATTCAGCTCAGGCATGTGATCTTGAAATGTACTTCTCTGATGCCTTACACGGTCACGCTGCAGATGAATTTTCCCCCCCCTGAAATTACAGTGAAACATGATGGAAAAGTTTTTTTTTTCCTCTCCTTCCATACTTGATAGCAACACACAGAGATCAGTTTTCATGTTTTGCATATACTTGTCATAGTCTGTATAATTGTCGATGGCGTCATCAGTGGATTCCCACAGAAACAGTGAGCGCACAAGCGTTTTTCTTCCAGGCGTTCTTGTGCTGATTCACTGTAGAGCATCCTGAAACAGCTTGTGGGTTTTAGTACAAATAGCCCTCCCCCCACCCCCACCATTTCTGTGTTTTGCAAGTTCTTTGTTTTTAATGTACCTCTTTGACTCTGCCATTAAGATATTTTGTTTTATTTTACTGTTGTCTACTATAACTCTGCCAAAGTAGACCTTTTTTTGTCTTTATTCTGGAAACTTTTTTATTTCTGTTAAAAAGTGGCAGCAGAATCTGGGGAGTGTTGGTCGTGTTTTAGGCATATTAGCAGATGACTGACATGACAAGATCTTGTGTAAACTTCTTTGCAGCTGAAGGGAAGATACTGTCACACTCTGTTGTCATGCCTCGGCAAAATGCAGTGAAAATGAAAGAGATTGAGAAAAAAACTGTACGAATGAGTGGTCCTGGATGTTTGGAGCAGAAAGCGGATAATGCACCACTCGATGTTCAGATAGGCAAGTTTTGGGTCGGAATGGCAACATTGGGAGCCCAGGCTTTGAGGCACATGCTCAGAAGGTTGCTGCCATCTCTGTTCTTTGTGGATGACGCGTTCTTCCCGGGGTGGTTTTCAGGATCAAAAGTTTCCATTGCCACCAATTGGTAAGGTGTTGGTTCTTTGTTGGTTCTCCTGGATCCAGATGAACTGGAAAATGGTACAGTCAGGTGGTTGGTTGTCCATTGAATGACCATGATAGTCAGTGGTGGCGTCACTTTTTTTTTTTAATTTTTTTTTTATAAGAATTACATGGTTGGTTGGTTGTGAAGGTGCTGAATGGAGAGGTTGCATGGGGTCTTTTTCCGTCATGGATTGATTGATGCCTGTGCTTTACTGTGTTAGTCAGACTGTGAGTATAAGTGAGAGAGAGAGAGAGAGTGTGTGTGTGTGTGTGCACAATCACACATTTGGTTTACAAGAGAATGTTTGGACTGCTAAGTCTTTTTCAGTTTTTATAAGATTGATTTTTGTGTGGATAGACTTACAAAAGAATAAGTTGATGTCCTTTTTTTTTTTTTTTTTTTTTTCAGTTAAAAAAAAAAAAAAAATCTTCTTAGGTGGAATTGAGAGTTAGCACAATTACACTTTAAAATTCCTAAACCTCTAACCCAACACACCACCCTCAACCCTTTTTTTTGTTAAACCCACAGGCAGTGGATGGTTATATATTCCTATGTTTAAATGTTCATTTTTACTGAAGTAGGGCTTTTTGTTTGTTGAAGTTTTCTTTTCTTTTCTTTTCTTTTCTTTTCTTTCTTTCTCTCTCTCTCTCTCTCTCTCTCTCTTTTTTTTTTCTTCTTGTTTTTTTGGGTTATGTGGAATGAGATAAATTGTTTGCGTTGGCCTTTCCACCAGGGTACTTGCTGATGGCTTGTAGTGGTGTGTCATGCCAGCGTGCAAAGTTGACCTGTTCAATAAACTTGCTCCACAAAATGGTGTACTTCAGACTGGACAGCAGATATTAGTGCATTACTACGACATTTCTGATGAGAACCTCTGGAAGGAAACCAGACGAACTGATGTGGCGTTTTCATGTGTGAAAATGTGGACGTTGATTGGATTGATGTGATCTGTTACAAAAGGAGCCACTCGTTGCTGATACAACTGACTGAAGTGAATGGGGCTGTGACAGCCTGTCAGTCTTTCTTATTTTCTGGTTTTACAGTGTTGAATGTCCAAAGTAATACAGTTTGATTCATGTGTTATGATGAATGCGTTGCAGTGTCCACAGTGACTCTCCGAGTAAATAAACATGTATGTAGTACCTCCCATGAAACTGCATGTAGTTCATGTGCTAAATAACACAGTTTGATTCATACGAATAATAAGATGATGAATGCATCAGAACCACATGTCTGCAAACATGTTGTGCCTCCCACCAAACTGCATGTAGGCAAAGAGCTCAGCTGCCACACAGACAAATGAAAGGCAAGCAGGATGTTAAGATTTGGTGGGTCCTGTTGTTGAGCGTCTACGCTGAATACATGATGGGACAAATAAGCTGGAGATACTTTGTTGTGCATTTGCAGCCCAGTATAGGAGTGGGACATGAGTGGATGGGGTGAGAAGGGGTAGGGATGGATTGGCACTCTGCTGGGGGAAAGAGGGGAGGGGGAATCCAAAAGCACTTCAAATAGTGAAAAAAAAAATTCCAGTGACCAGAAGAGTAGATAGCACCAGCCGCTGCGGCAAACTGGTTAGTTGCAGACTCCTGGCTGGGAGGTCATGGGTTCGATTCCCATCAGAGCCATGCAGGATTTTTTGTGCCCTACTGTTTGCTACAGGCCCTGTTGGGAAGACTGGGACGACACAGTTGAGTTTCATCCCTAAATGGATGCATCTCTGAGAGTGTTGCTCAAATTTCCTGACCAACAGTGCAGGTGTCTGTATCTCTCAGGCCTGGTAGAGGCCAGGATATGTGATAAAAGTAAGCATAGAATACAGCCCTGTCATGCAGTCTCAGACTAGATGGAAATCCATACCATCTTCCTCTCCTTCCTCATTCTCTGCGATCAGCATTACAAAGAAAAGGTCTCAAATTCTGTGTTTGGTTCTGTCAGGGTTGCTGGTACAGGCGAATTCATTGCGGTTATTGTTGAACGGATGTGGTGGTACCCTCCAGAGGGAGAGCTCGCTCACGTCGGCTCCGTTACTAAGCAATTAGGTCATCAGTAAGAAGCTTAGTAGGTGTCCTGCATATGTGAGATCAGAACAGACACCACTGAACACCACCGAAGTGACTCAGCAGCTGTGCAGTGTCTCCTCTGGTGGGTTGTCGCTTGATGACTTGACATTGACTGCTCCCTGTGGACTGCCGGTGCCAGAGGTGAGCCAGGCCAGGCTGGGCTGGGGCTGTGGCTGTAGCTGTGGATGTGGCTGTGGCTGTGGCTGTAGCTGTGGATGTTGGGTTGGAATGAGCAGCTTGGGTGCAGTGCCACTGAGGTGGCACAGAAGATGAGACAGAAACAAAAAAAAGAGAGTATGGTGGGAGAATCTATCATCATCTGTTTTTCTGCTGGAAAGTGTTGACATTGCATAGGATATCCTCATCATGCTTGTCAATGACAGCTTTTTAGTGAATAAATGTGAACACCTACACTATTTGGATTTTAACAGTGAAACTTGATATGTGGAATGCCCTCTGCGATCATCATCACAAAATTTAAACACAACGTGAACCAATTCCGTCAGTACTGAAACATTTTATTATTTGACCATGTCCCAGATGCCTTACAATGGTCATTAGGAGCTGGTGACAAATAAGAGGCAAGTGACAAATATTCGTGGAACCTGTCACGAAATTTGCATTGTGCTCTACACATTCCTACGTCCATAACGGAGCCATTTTCATTATCCCAACCGGTCATATTGCATTGATCGCTTGACCTGTGTTCTATTCACTGGATGAGCACCCGCAAGCCAGGGATGAATGTACATTTTGTCTCGGGGGGGGGGGGGGGGGGGGGGGGGGCTGAATTACATTCGGTTGTCCATGTGTCTGCCCATGGCCAAATCACGTGGTCTTGTGGTCCAATCATAGACTCTTGTTGGTTTTCAGCAGAGAAGAGTTCTAAAGCGGAAGTTGTTCATCAATTCAGAACATTCTAAAACTTGAGGAAAGTTACGTTTTAATCCACTTCGATCGAGACATATCGGACGAAAGTGCTTTTATGTAACACGCTGCTCGGAGTTACAATGCGTACTGGAGAAAGTCATTGCGTCGCGGTAAATTTTGGAACGTTTTAGTGACACACTGGACTGAATTCCAGTGTGCCAGACAGGAGTTTTATGCGTCAGAGACATACATTTGTGCGTAGGAATTATCACTGACAGGTAATTACAAGCTCAAAAACCATCTTACACATGTTAATCTGCTTGTGTTGAACATTGAGGTCAAAGTTGGCCGAACATTGAAAATTAGTGGAGGAAATACGGGGCTTCCAGACACAAAAAGCATAATTGTGTTGACAGGCAAGGTTTTTGAAAGAGGAAGTTGTGTCCTGCATTTATGGCGTGCTGTTGACCGTGAAGCAGCAGGCTGTGGTAGAATGCACAGTTCACTTGCTTGTCAGGTCAAGCCAAGACCTGGTTTCCTCGCCCCATTACGGGTGTTTGCTGACTTTGGTGTGGGGAGCACTCTCAGTCCTGATAGGAACCTGTGTATGATGTGGGGAACACTCTCAGTCCTGATAGGAACCTGTGTATATGATGTGGGGAAACACTCTCAGTCCTGACAGGAACCTGTGTATGATGTGGGGAACACTCTCAGTCCTGACAGGAACCTGTGTGGTTTGATGGGCAGAAAGAGTCTGCATAATCTTTACTGCCAAAACAGTGACCCACGTGGTACACAGCAGCTGTAGTGCTGAGCTTTCCAGAGAAAAAGGGACAGATTCAGCACCATACGACGTGAAATTAGTCACCCAAGCTGTTTTTACTGAGCGGGTGGTGTGTGTCTGGCAGTTGGATTGTGTCAGGCATGAAAGAAGCAAGGCAGGGAGAAAGTGTGGCGGTTAGTCGTTATTATTCACCCTGGACCTTGCCGGTTGCCTCTCTGATGTGTCTGTGACCTGCAACAGAATTTCCCTTTGTATTGATGGTAATTCATCCTTTTAAGTCTTAACCATCGTGTGATATTTAAAACAACAGTGATTTGAGATATTCATAAATGGTCTGAAATCTGGTTCACACATCATGCATGGCTGTTTCGAAGCTGATGCATGCACTGAAAAAGAAAGTGACATAGATTCACCAGCTCTAACCTGTTCACTATTCTTGCACGAATGGCGTTCTAGGTGGTTTCATGAAGGCTGTGTGCTGCACATAGAACGCCATTCGAGGTAAATTTCATTATCAAAATTTGGCGATTTAAAGAAAGGAGGCAAGGAGAAAAAAATGGTTATAGGGACAGTAAACGACGTTTTTTTTCCCCCTTTCATGGGTCGCTGACTGACCGGCTTGTGTCCGTTCGGACGATAACTTCAGCAAGGTTCGGCTGAGTCATTCTCGGTTCAAGTTGACGAGTCAAGCAGGCAGTTTGTTCAGGTGAGTGCCGTTTTTAAATGATCTAATGCTCTTGAAGTGCTTCAAAAAGTTATCCGAGACTGTGTTGTGGAAAAAGCAGGTGAAGAAGTTATGGACATTTTGAATGAACTGGATGTGGACGTGCCGATTTTGAGATTGGCTCGGGCAATGACATGACGTGTGCCTAAAGGTGACAGAAATCTCAGGATGCCATTCAGTGGGGAAGAAAAACTCAGTGTAGCGCTTCCAGATGATCCTTTCAAATGTAAACGATGACAGTGTGAGGTAACTATCATATTTGTTGATGTGACCTTTTTATGTGTGTGTGTATGTGTGTTATCAGTATGTGATTTCAATGTGAAAAACTGAACTGTACCTTATTCATTCTTACCTGGATTACCAGTATGGAAGACAGGTATAATCCACATTGCCTTTCCTTTGAAAAAGGCTTTAACTTATTTCTGGATGCTATGGAACAACACTGACCCGGAATATTCACAAACAAGCTCATGAGAATGACAAGCAGGATGTGCCCAACTGTTTTCACCTATTATTTTCACATTCTAGACAGGTAATCAAACTCTCACAAGCACACCACTTCTGTTTTTCATTATTCTGTATTCAGTTATTAACAATTTTTATTCTACATGTCATGTTCAAATACTAACCGTTGAAAAGTTATGCATATTATACAAAAGTAACTCTCTTTTTCATCCTTTCCTCCAGTTAACTCACCAGACAACATACTGGATAGTACGTTGTTAAAGGGTCAGTTCTGACTGATGTTGGCAACTTTATGAAAGGCAGACAACAGAAACCTGAACTACAGCAGTCGTAATGTAAGTAAAAACATAGACAAACAAAATACTGTGTTGTGTCTGCTTTCAGAAAGAGCACTCCTCTTCCAGCTTATAGAGAACCTTCTGGTCAATGCTGTAACATCCTGTTATGAAAGTTGAGCAGCCCCTGATCAGTGAACATCTGGTGTATATGGCATGCCAGTATCCAGAGGTTCGAGTCTTTCAGTCAGTAGCATCTGTCCACAGTGAGGATGGGCTGCTTTACAAATCATGGCTGCCTCGTGGTGCCAGAGTTTGCCGCCGTTGGTTGCACTGCAGTCATTGGAGTTACCTTGGTGACTTTATTTGGTGCACGATATGACGGGCAGTGCAAGTTTTTACCTGCCCCGTGTTAAAAACTCTTGATTTGTCTGTGAGCAATAATTTTGAATTCTAAAAAAAAGAAAAAAAAGAAAATCAAAATGAAGACAGTTTTAGGACATGTTATCCAACCAGTTTTCTGTCTTGGACTGTCGATTCATCTTTATCTCCCATTCTGTTAGCAGGTGGCCCAAACTAGGCAGCCTGTTTGCACATTCTGATTGGCCAGTGCCTTCTTAGCCTTCAACTGCCATGGCATGATGCTCTATGATGGCTGTCAAGGGTATCCAGCGGAATGATCAAACGCACTTGAACTAAAGTCACACTTGGAAGAAAACTGAAGATTAATTTATTAAAAGAAAGTTGAATGACTAATTCAGAATAATAATTGGTGAACACTGGAAATAAATATGCTGAATAAATAAATGAAGAAACAAAGATCTGTGTAGAGAGTGCGTAGATTGGAGACGCAGATACTTGAACTGAATTAAGGTGCCAAACAAAGAAACTGGAATACTGAACAAGATTGAATAAAACAAGGTCCGCACTTCCTAACACACTGGCACAGCCATCCAAAACCTCTGATCAAACAACACGGCTCGACGTCTTTCCCTGAAATCACGAAACACTTAATGATGTAAAACTTGGAATCGAGTCACTCGGAACAGAAGGAATATCTGAAGTAAAACAAGAGACGATAATATGAACTACAGGTAAGTTCAAACAACGGTGAAAATGGGTTTAAATGAAATAAATACTCATTTCAACATTGACAATGGCAATGTCATAAACAGAGTTAAAATGGTAACTTTAGGAACAAAACCTCCAGGTGTTCCTAGATTGGCATAATAGAGCCGAACTTTTTTGTTTCACTGCAGCAGGTATTTGAAAACTCTGGCCCTTGCCTGGGGGGCAGGGTGCAGAATTCATCATATGTCCAACACCAGTGATGGCCTGGCCCAGGCAGTTGGGCAAGCCTTTAGGGTCCTGCCCTGTGGCATGAGAACCATGCTGGACAGTGGTCTTGGGTCCGAGCCTCATGCACGCTGACTTGGCAGAAATTGCTATCGCATTGAGGTCACCACTGTTTGTTTCATTTCATTTTATTTACTTATTCTCTTGTGTGTTTTTTGTTTGGTTTTTTAACTCTTGTCATTGGTCAGCTTTTTTATTTTTTAAACTGTCGGCTTGCCATATCACAAACTTAAAAAAAGTTTGGTTTTTTTTTTAAATCAGTGGAATAGCCTTCCTAAAGCTCCACCTGCAAGAGTTTATTGCATGTCTTGGCATTGCTCGTCTTTCAGCATTTCTGTGTGGGGAGATCTGTGGAACCAGAAAGCCAAAGGCGTCACTCCTCTTTCAGCATTTCTGTGTGGGGAGATCTGTGGAACCAGAAAGCCAAAGGCGTCGCGCCTCTTTCAGCATTTCTGTGTGGGGACATCTGTGGAGCCAGAAAGCCAAAGGCATCGCTCTTCTTTCAGCATTTCTGTGTGGGGAGATCTGTGGAGCCAGAAAGCCAAAGGCATCGCTCTTCTTTCAGCATTTCTGTGTGGGGAGATCTGTGGAACCAGAAAGCCAAAGGCGTTGCGCCTCTTTCAGCATTTCTGTGTGGGGAGATCTGTGGAGCCAGAAAGCCAAAGGCATCGCTCTTCTTTCAGCATTTCTGTGTGGGGAGATCTGTGGAACCAGAAAGCCAAAGGTGTCGCGCCTCTTTCAGCATTTCTGTGTGGGGACATCTGTGGAGCCAGAAAGCCAAAGGCATCGCTCTTCTTTCAGCATTTCTGTGTGGGGAGATCTGTGGAACCAGAAAGCCAAAGGCATCGCTCCTCTTTCAGCATTTCTGTGGGGGGACATCTGTGGAGCCAGAAAGCCAAAGGCATCGCTCTTCTTTCAGCATTTCTGTGTGGGGAGATCTGTGGAGCCAGAAAGCAAAGGCATCGCTCCTCTTTCAGCATTTCTGTGTGGGGAGATCTGTGGAGCTGTGCAGATCACCAGAAAGCCAGAGGGAGGATGGTGATTTCCATTTCATGGTTGCAGAGGAGTGGACGGTGATTCTCTGGCACTTTGTGCTGTTATACTTCACTCACTTAGTGGAGGCTGATCTTTAAACTGGGGCCAGATTGACGGGCATGGCCGTCTAGAAGTCCTGTTATCTTGTTGCATTACTGCAGTCCCATTATTTGATCTTCTGCCATGCTTTTATCAGCTGCTGCTTTCAGAAAGAGAACTGTTGAAATGAACGGAATGCTGCTTGCATAAGGAATTCCCAGTGTTCACATCAGCATCACGCCCAGAATTCACCTGTTGTGGTGTTTGCTGAAAATATTGCTGTGTATTCAATTCTAGCAAGCAGGCTGTCTTCATTTAGCAACAGGTTGCCTCCTCCTTGGTTGAGGTGTACCTGCCACAGGAGAGAACCTCTTGGTGTTGTCTCATCCTGACTCTTAAAACTGATGATGCAGCAACACTTCCATCATGAACATCAACTATTTTAGTATCACTTTTCAGTATGTAATACTTCACCAACTACAAAGTTCATAATATGAACTTTGTAGTTGGTGAAGTATTACATAGTGAAAAGTGAAAAAAGTTACTAACAAAATTTTGAAACTTGGGTTTCTTACTTATTTTTTAGGAAAGAAAATGAAAATTTGTATTAAGGTCTGGTTGTGGTTACAGCTTGCCATTCATTGTGATTTTTTGTGTTGGTATTTGCTATAACTGACCGTTGTGGTCACTGACTTCTTTCCAGTACATGTGGAATCCATTTGTAACTATGAAGCCCTCATAGTCCCCCTCACCCACTGCCACTGAAGGTTGAACCAAGAACAGGAACACCAGCATAGCACACGCTGTGTCCTGAGCCGTCACTACAATTCAGCGTTGCCAGGGCAGGAATTCAGCACTAGTGGGGTGTCCCTGCCACTGTGTCTACAATCCCATTGAATGGACAGTCACTTGGTACTCACACTCGCGGTTGCACTCGGAGTGATCTGAAAATATTGTTTAATTTTTTTTTTAGAGGTGATTCAAAGCAGTTCCACAATGCCATTTAGCAAACATGGCTGTCCCCAAGCAGCATGTTTAGAGACTCGAGTTTTCAGAGTAAATGGTTTAGGATTGAAATGTAGAGTTGCGTTTGATGAGCAGAATTGAGCTTGAGCAGTAGTTGAGTAGGGTGTGACGTAATAGGGCAAAAGTGTATAGGGGAAGCCCTTTGTGGATGGTAGCACTCTTCTGTGAGGTGCACCATGTTGACTACTGTCTAGAAACAGACTGCTGAGGTTGTAGGAGACGGGCTTAACCCAACTCCTGCATTCTTTACTTCTGTCAAGAACCCTGGTTTTGAGGCATATGCACGCATCCATGCACACAGCACAAGCTTGTGTGCTTTTTCCGTTTCAATGATGAAGAGGAGTAAGAGAAACACAAAAATGGTGGAAACAAAAATGGTGTACAGGTCTTGAGTTGAGAGTGCCCAGCTTCTGAGTCAGCTAGCTGTGGCAACAAATGAGAAGAAAACATGAGATGGTTTTGAAAGTGAATTTAAGATGACGCTCTTTCTCTCTCCATCTTCCTATCAGCCTCGCTTCCACCCAGCTCATACTGTATGTCTCTCTCTTCCTCATGCACGCATAAACTTGCTCACATTGCATACACTCGTTCACTTGTTAACTTACACTTGCTCACACATCCACGAACACATATACATACATACACATACACACATGCATTACTGGCAATTATGCAGTGTTTTTTTTGTTGTTTTTTTTTCTCTCTGGAAAACTGGAATAAGCTTTAAAGTATGTGGCCAGCTTTTTTATTTTTCTTGACAATGTTTGCTTTTGTGTATTCAATAGTTCAGCAGGTGTCTGCAGTGTTACACTTTATGGCGGGGAAAAAAAACATGAAGGTTTGGATGAAGGCAGAAACCTGTGTTCTGGCTATAATCTGACACTTGAATTCGCTGTTTCAATTTTTCGTTGTGAATATGCAAAGAAGAGTAATGTCTGGAGTGACTTGCATGAAAGAAACTTAGGTAAATTTGCCAGCTAATGAGGCATCAAAACAGACTGTGCAGAAGAATGTTAAGTAACTTAATAAACATGTTTAAAATGTGTAATGTTCAACAGCAATTCAAATACCTGGAGAAAACTGAATAAAGCTGTTTTCTTCCTGTTATCAAGCATCCCCTGTACAGATACCTCCACTTACTCGCAGAAAATCTTTGGAACTCAACAGTCTGCTATGTGATCTTGTGTCACAGTGCCATGGAGGCCTGTGCAAGCTTGTCCTAGCAGGGCTTCCATTGATGCGCATTTTGCCCATCCTGACGCGCAAAATACCCTTCAAGAATATGCGCGGCGGTCGATCGATCTCTTAAGATTGAAAAATAGGCCCCTATAAACTGATGTTGCATGCTTTGAACTACAGATTGAAATTTGATGCACAACTCTGCGAATCATTCACAGGATTTTCCCGGTCACTGTAAAGGCAAAAGAGATACTGTTTGTATCTTGACACAGCCAAGTACAGATGGCTCCACATGCAGTGCATGTCAGATAATGTAAGCTGAAAAAAATAGGCTGCACGAGCCAAGCAATGCGCCGAACGTACACAGGCGAATTGGCAGTGCAGAATACATGGCTGAAACATGGAACAGTTCAGATGTTCAGTGATGACCCTGTAGGTTTCTGCCCTGTGGTTCAGGACACTGTGTAAAAACCGTAGCTCATGGGAACCCTCATCTAGCAGCTTCCAGAGTTCTCTGTGACAGGCATGAGAGAGCTAAGGGCCAGGTCCATATGACAGAAGCCTGATACTGTTGGGTCAGAAGTGTTCACCACCACCACCAATCACTGCACATTTATTTTAGAATCCACGTTAACTCTCCCATTGGTACCAGCAGTTGGTCAGTGACAAAATGATGCCCCCAACTTGACCATGCCTTCCCTCTTATGTTTTCCCCATACACCAGTTACGGATATGTACCTGTCACTGGGTTTAATGTTTTTGTTACAAGTCATTAAAAAGAAAAAGAAGGGTTAATGGCACATAGTACAGCTGGAAAGTGAAACATGCCCCAGCGCTGTGTGTATGCGTGTCTGCTTAGAGCATAGTTGAATGGACAATTTCACCGTTTTTGTATCCTGAATAACTGATGTAAGCGAATCCTTCATCTCCTGCTGTGAAGTCATCAAACCATCAACAGTTCCTTTTAACTCCATGAACTTCAGTTTATATGCATTTAGCTGAATTGGAGAAACTTTGAGGTGTTTAGGGGTGGCACAGAGGGTTCGTCTACAAACTTTTTCTTCTCACTGCAGGAGTGTTGATAATTAACGTCAGTTTGTGCTCAGTTGGGGGTGGATTTTCTTCTGTAGCGGAAGGAGTGGGGCAATGCAGGACAACCTTAGGATGTAAACACAGGATGGAATGTCTTGGCTGTCACTGGCTGAAGCAGACACTGGGGTGGCTTGAATAGGAGAGGGATGGTCACTGGATGCTCCAAGAATGGATTGATCCTGTGGGCGTGGTTCACACTCCTCATCTGTTCCTGCTGCTGCCACGGCGTGTGGCTCTACCATGGGTGTGGTCAGGGATCTAGAGGCCTGATGAAGATCAGTGGTACCTGAAATAGTGTTGAGGTGAAACCATTGGTGTCTCTGTCATTGAGAAACATTGACAGTGGATTTGTTAGTTCCTCCCACTCCTCCAGGTCCAGTGACAGCAGTCACTACCCTGACAGTAAAGACAGCCGGACTTCTGAGACGCCTTGAAGTAGAGGATAACGGTAATTCACCACGATGACTTCCAAAGCAGGCAATTGAGCGTTTTGGCCAGCTCAGGTGGGAGGTCGGGGACGTGCTTGGCAGCTTTCCTTGCAAGGCTTAGCTCAGGGTTGCACGATTTTTACACTGGGAGGAAATCAAACGGTGATTTTACTCATTCGGGCTACATGCCGATGTGACCACATGATGTTGTGACCATGTGGTGTTGACCATGTGTCATGATCACATGTCGTTGTGATGTGGTGACTAGATGTAGTGTTCATGTCCTTTTGGTCACAAGGACACCTGATCACAACTACATGGTTACAAACATGCGAGTGGTCACAACAACACATGGTCACTGTGACACTTAGTCACATCGACATGACCCCACTCATTCGTACTTTAAAGAGTGAAGAAGCTCGGTGGTGCATTCCATATCATGTACCACTCACAGTGAAGCGTGTTCTCTTTTAGAGTGTTAGTACATAACACAAGGTGAGACTACACACTTAACAGTAGACTCCAAGAAAACTTGGATCAGAGATGTCCCACCTGACGGGATCTTCCAATTTCTGAAAGTTTTTCATCAGATCTAAGATTTTACAGAAGAAAGATTTTTAAACGAAGTTTCTGGTGCGTTTTTAGAAGGTGTATTTTAAAGATATGTGTTAATGGGTTTGTTTTTTTTTTTCCCTTTAATAACTTGAGTTGACTTCACAGTGGTGACAACCCTGATATGGCCCTTTGCGGTCGGTGCGGCTATAATCAACATTACCATTACCTCTAACATCTCATGAAAACACTTGATGCAGAAACACTGGCGTCCATCATTCATGCCTTCCCTGTCATTAGGACCTGCAATTCGGTCATGCTTCCATCAGTCTCTGACCGTATTCAGCAGATCATGGCACTTAGGGGATGGCGTCTTCACTCATGCAGCAATGAACATCTGCCATGTCTGAATAGCCCCTGTTCTGGGAGAATGGCCTGTTGGTGCTTACACAATGCGTTGAAAGAATGGATCGTTAACAGGTGGACTGGATGGGAGCTTCATCAATTCAGTCCACCTGAGCCAGTCCGACTTTTACCAGACATTTTCCTCCTTTCTGGAATCTCACTTGACAGATGCACATATGCATGCTTGTTTTGTATGCTTAAAAACAATCCTAGTTTAGGAAGTATAAAAACTTTTCCTTTTCAGATTTCAAATATGTACCTTCAGAATAGTTGGATTTTGCTTCATTTAGTTTTTTTTTTCTGCTGTTACCAATAGACTTTTGGGGTGCTCCTTCAGACAACCATGTACTGCTGTTTGATGTTTGTATGATATTCTGTTGTGGCCTTTGCTGCTGCCTGATTGTTCATTTTTGAGACTGGGGGGCTCGATGTACCCCCCCCCCCCCCTCTCCATATACACACACCAGTTTGTTATCCTTTAAGGCAATATAGTTGTGTTTATTATTCATTTCAGCAGGGAAAAAAATCCAAATGGAGTTCGGGTAGGTCTTATTCATTTGCACATAATTGTTATTAGATTGTGTTTCTTCTTTAACTAGAACTGTGCTTATCTTTTTAGCACAATATATGTCTTACATATTCTAAACACCTGTGTGAACTGAATGAGCCTCCAGAGCTTCTTCACCAGTTTGGATAGGTCTGAACATGGTTCAGGTAACATGACCATGTGTCCCATGATGAAAGAGCAGGAGGTGGTATGGAGAAAATTGGAACAATGTATCAGCATTATTGACCAGCACTATTGTTTGATGTTGAATTTAGTATATGCATTTGACAAAAAAAAAAAAAAAAAAATAGGCGTCGATCATCGTCTTTTATGTCCTGCAACAACAGCATTCGTTTTCTCTTGCTTTCTCTCTCTTTTTTTTTTTTAAGGCTGGATGAGGTGCAAATGAGAGAATGATAGTTTGCTCATTTATTCCATCCTGAACTTGCTGACGGGATGGCTAATGTGCAAGACAGTGGTAGCTAATCACTGGTTTAATCATTTGTTCAGATGTTTCTCCAGCCCATTTTCAGGACTGGTAATCTGGTCAGTGAAGTTAAACTGTTTAATTAGTGTTGGTTGATTTATTAATTAAAGGTTCAATTTCCAAAATTTCACTACAAGTTTGTTTCTCTTTCTGTATGAGAGTGTGTGTGTTGGCATGTATACATTAGCCGATAAACAGATCAATCATATTGACTTGCACAATAAGTATTGTGAATTATGGTCAGGTATTTCAGATTGATTGTCTTAAGCCAAGTTTTTTTAACTTGTCCTCCTCATGTAAATCTGTTTTTTTTTTTTTTCTTCTAAAAACAAACAACCGAGAGAAAAATCTTCATACAACTTCACTTCAGACAACCATTTTCAGTCAATGACCTGAAATCAACTCTGCAAACTTGCGACGCTTCTGCTCCTGGCCTGGATGATATTCATTATCAGCTTTTGAAACATCTCCCAGAGCTGTCTCCTGCCCCTTTGGAAATTCTACAACCATATGTGGACACAGGGTGCTTCCTTCTTCTTCTTCTTCTGTGTATGCAGGCTGATACTCTGCGGGCACTCCCTATATGGACAGGCAAGTATTAATCCCATCTATCGAACAAGGGGAGTGGAGTTTTTGTGTGAATGACCCTTTTTATCCTGCCATTAAGGCAGTCAAACTCCATCTTCGGGGAAGGTGCATGCTGTTTGTAACGTGTCATCCATATCAATGGCCAAACTGGCCTTCTCTTCCGAAAGTTGGTGATGGGATTTTTACGTGTGTGCAAGATGTTATGCGCGCGATCACACATCGAACCTCGGTTTGTAGTCTCATTCAAAGGACTGTATGAGAATGGAGTCAGAACTAATGTTAACTCGAGGGAAAAATCCCCCTGTACCAAAGCGGCCCGGCCGGCAGAGACTCGAACCCGCAACCCTTGGATTACAAGTCCGGCGCTCTACCAACTGAGCTATTCCGGCCCCAAGGGTGCTTTCTACCCTCCTGGTGAAAAACCCTGATCATTCTGATTCCTAAACCTGGAGAAGAACTTATCAATCCTTCAAATTATTGTCCCATTGCTCTGACCAGCTGCCTCTTCAAGCTAATGGAAAAAATGGTCAACTCCCATCTGATGTGGAAGCTGGAAACCAATGGTCTTTAGCCAGTGAACAGTGCAGGTTCCAGAGGTACCTCTCAACTGTTGATCATTTAGTTCGTCTTGAAACCACCATCTGCAATGCCTTCATTAATGAACAACCTATGGTTGCTATCTTTTTTTGATCTGGAGAAAGCCTGTGATAGCACTTGGATAAATGGAATTCTTATGGATCTTCATAAACTTGGTTTTCGTGGTCATCTGCCTTTATTTATTCAAAACTGTCTGGTTTATCAAGTCCGTATTGGCACCACGCTGTCTGACATCCATGGGCAGGAGTTCGGTGTCCCTCAAGGGAACATTCTTTCTCCTGCTGTCTTCAGTATCAAAATTAACAAGATTGTCAGTTCAGTAAACTGGGGTTCCGAGTCCTCTCTGTTTGTTGATGACTTCGCACTCGGTGCAGTTGGAGCCTCTTATGCCGGCTAACAGCGTAGACTCCAACTCTTGTGTGGATAAGATTCAACAGTGTGCTGAAGAAGACAACAGGTTTACCTTTCCAAGCACCAAAACACAGTCTATCCATTTTCACAATTTTCATCAGTTCTTTGCTGATCCTAAAATTCAGCAGGACATGTCCCCATTCCAGCTGTGAAAGAAGCCAAATTTCTGGGTGTTACTTTTGATCAAAAACTGATCTTTAAAAGTCACATCCAACACTTACAAACTGGACATCAGAAAGCACTTAACATTCTGCAAGTTGTGGCACACACAGATCAGGGCGCTGATAAGAAAACTCTTCTCCATCTTTACAGGGCTCTGATCCACTCCAAACTGGACTATGGGTGTGTGTGTAGTCTATGTCTCAGCCAGACCATACGACCTGAAAAGTCTAGATTGTATCCACCATCATGGGCTTCGACTCTTGGAGCATTCTGCACCACCCTGTTTATAGCCTGTAACCTTTCCTCTCAAACCATCGGCTGAAACTTACCTTGAATTACTGTTTGAATCTCTCTTCTGAACCCCCAAACTTGCATATGTCTGTTTTGACCCCAAGTTCGAAAAGAAATTCGATGACCATCCCAGTTCCATTCGACCCTTGGGTGTCTTAGCTCTTCAAGAGACTCTGATACGCTCTGACAAATCTTTCTCTTTATCGGGTTTTAATGTTCTTTCTAAACCAGCACAGCCTTCTGCAGTTGGAGTGACGGGTGGTGTGTCGTTGCTTATCCACAAATCTCTTCTGTTTAGCCCTGTCTACCTCAGTTCTCCCCTCCAAGCTTTAGCTGCCAGAGTCTCTCTGCATAAAACGGTCACTATTTGTTGTCTATATCTGCCTCCTTCTGTATCCATCAGTCGACAAGAACTGGTCAGCCTGATTGAGGAGCTTCCACGACCTTTTTTGCTGTTGGGCGATTTCAATGGGCACAATCCTCTTTGGGTAGCGTTGATACTTCGTCTAGAGGTCTCCTTCTGGAAAACGTCTTCTCAGAGCTTGACCTGTGTTGTCTTAATGATGGATCTCCAACCTTCCTCCACTCTGCTACTGGTGCTCTCTCATGTTTGGATCTGTCAGTGTGCGACCCCTCGCTGGTCCTGGACTATGAGTGGTCGGCACTTGACGATCTGCATGGGAGTGACCATTTTCCAATTGTTCTAAAATCCAAAATAACTGAAAGCCGCACTGTTCCACAACATCTAAATTTCAACAAGGCGAACTGGGATCTTTTTGCAGGAACTGTCCGTGGGGAACTCACAGAGGAAGTTCTACAAAGTCCGGATCCCGCAGAAACGGTTTCCAATATCCTCATAAAATGCGCCAAGGCCTCCATTCCAACTTCCAAAAAAACCCCAAAAATGCCAAAGACACCCTGGTTTAATTTTGACTGCCAACAAATCTCAAAAGTACGTAAACGGGCTCAGCGTCAGGTATACCAACGACCCTCGGGTCCTAACGCCCGAGCCCATCAGAAACTCCGTGCTAAATCGAGACATACCTTCAAAATCAGTAAACGTCGGTCTTGGAGAAACTTCTGCTCCGGACTGACATCTAAAACTTCAAAGAAAAAAGTTGGAACATCATCAGAAAAATCAAAGGGAAGAACACCAACCCCTCCATTCATCACCTGAAACTTGCCGATGCTTTGATCACTGACAAACAAGCTGTTGCCAATCTGTTGGCCTCCACCATCCAGCAGAACTCCTCTTCTTTAAATAAATCTGCAGCCTTTTTAAGAAATAAGCAAATTAGAGAGAAATCTCTTCATACAATTTCACATCAGACAACTCTGAAGCTTACAATCTGCCTTTCTCGATTAGCGAACTAAAATCAGCTTTGCAAACCTGCAATGACTCTGCCCCTGGTCTGGATGACATTCATTATCAGGTTTTGAAACACCTTCCAGAAAGCTGTCTCCAGAGACCCTTCTCAAAGTCTATAACCATATCTGGACCACAGGGTGCTTCCCACCCTCCTGGCGGAAAGCCCTGATCATTCCAATCCCCAAAACCTGGAAAGGACCCTACCAACCCATCAAACTATCACCCAATAGCTCTGACCAGCTGCCTGTGTAAGCTGATGGAAAAGATGGTCAACTCCCCGTCTGATGTGGAAGTTGGGAAACGACGGCCTTTTGGCCAGTGAACAGTGCGGGTTCCGCAAGTACCACTCGACAGTTGACCATTTAATCCGTCTAGAAACCACCATTCGCAACGCCTTTGTCAACAAGCAGCATGTGGTCGCTATCTTTTTTCGACCTAGAAAAAGCATATGACCCACGTGGAAATCAGGGATCCTTATGGATTTGCATAAACTTGGTTTTCGTGGCTATCTGCCTATGTTTATCGAAAACTTTCTGGCTGATCGACAGTTCCAGGTGCGTGTTGGCACCACACTCTCGGACATCCCATGGGCAGGAGTTGGGTGTACCTCAGGGGAGCATCCTTTCTCCTGCCCTTTTCAGCATTAAGATCAATGACATTGTGAAATCGGTAAGCCAGGGCTCTGAGTCTTCTTTGTTCGTTGACGACTTCGCGCTGTACGCAGTTGGAGCTTCTTACGCCAGCGTACAGCGGCGACTCCAACTTTGTGTCAACAGGATTCAACAGTGGGCCGAGGACAACGGGTTTACCTTTTCATGTACAAAAACCCAGTCAATCCATTTTCACAATTTTCGTCAATTTTTTGCTGATCCTGAAATTCTTCTGGATAAGACCACCATTCCAGCTGTTAAGGAAGCGAAATTTTCTGGGGGTTATTTTTGATCAAAAACTGAACTTTCTCAGCCATATTAAAAACCTCAAAACTTCTTGCCAGAAAGCTCTGAATATTCTGCGGGTCGTAGCACACACTGACTGGGGCGCTGATAAGAAAACTTTGCTGCACCTCTACAGAGCCCTGGTCCGTTCCAAACTGGACTATGGTTGTGCTGTGTATGGCTCTGCAAGACCGTCCTACCTCAAACTCTTAGACCCTATCCACCATCAAGGGCTTCGTCTATGTCTTGGAGCATTCCGCACCACCCCTGTGTACAGCCTGTACGCAGAGGCAGGTGAACCCTCACTGTCCAACCGCAGGTTGAAACTATCTTTGAACTACTATATCAGACTGTTCTCTGAACCAGAAAAAAACCTGCCTATGACTGTGTCTTTGACCCTCAGTTCCAAAACAAATTCGAAAACAACCCTACCTGTATTCCGTCGTTTGGCCTTCGTATGCAGCCTCACGCACGGAATGCAGGTCTAGACCTAGGAGTTGTGTCTGATTTTTCCAAGTTTCCAGATGAGCCTCCGTGGACCTTTTCACACCAGACATTCGTTTTGATCTTGCAGCTTTTCGCAAAGAGTCCACCAGCTCTCTGGCATACAAGGCGTTGTATGCTGAGCTGAGTTCAAAACTCCCATCCTATCAGAAAATTTCACTGACGGTTCCAAGTCTGAAGATGGAGTGGCCTGTGCAGCCTACTGCCCTGGTGCTCCTTCTCAAATACTGTTAGAACATATTCCTTCAGACGCTTCTGCCTACTCTGCTGAACTTACAGCTCTGGTTCTGGCACTAAGAATAATCTCCCAGTCTCCAAAGAGGGACTTTCTGGTTTTGTCGGATTCCCTGTCGGCTTTGGAGGCCATATCTGGCCGCAACCTTCAGCATCCCGAACTTTTACACTTTTTTGACCTTTTTACCAAGTTGACAGTGGAGGGTTACAACATTCTTCTGGCTTGGGTTCCCGGTCATGTCATGTGCATCGGAGGGAACGAAATGGTGGATCGTTTGGCCAAGAATGCCACAAGAGAGAAACTGTCAAACACACCTATCCCCTGCTCGGATCTGAAACCCAAAATTAACGATTATGTAAAAGACCTCTGGCAGGAGGATTGGAATACACAGACGGATAACAAACTCTTTCAGATCTGTCCAAACCTAAAGGAGTTCCTCCCATCTTCGTCTGGTGGTCGTAAAGAAGAAACAGTTCTGTGCCGGCTGCACACCGGCCATTCGTATTGTACCCATTCCTACCTTTTAAAGAGTGAAGAAGTTCCTTGGTGCATTCCGTGTCATGTGCCACTCACAATGAACATATTCTTTTAGAGTGTTGGGATTTGCACGATGTGAGACACAAACATTTTACAGCAGAGTCCATGAAAACCTTGTTCAGAGATGTTCCACCTGACGCGATCTTTGAGTTCTTGAAAGAGGTTAACATTTTCATCGGATCTGAGATTTTACAGTGGAAAGATTTAACAAAGTTTTGGATGAGATTTTAGACGATGTCTTTTTTAAAGAACTGTGTGGATGAATGACCTGTGAGTTGATTTTAACATGGTGACAGCCCTGATATGGCCCTTTGCGGTCGGCTGGGCTATAAGCAACATTATCTTATCTTATCTCGACCCTTGGGAATTCGTATTCCTCTATTTGAAGAATGCAGATATAGAATGTGGTGTCGAGTATGATTTATCCAAGACTCCTGATGACCCACCATGCTCTTTCTTCACTCCCAAGATCTGGTTTTGATTCAGCCTCGCATTGTACAGAAACCACTAGCTCCTTGGCTACAAGTCCTTTTTCACCAAACTGTGTTTGAAGCTTCCATCCTTTAGAAGAATTTTCTCTAAAGTCTAAGAGTTCCAAATCTGAGGAGGGGGTTGCCTCTGCTGTGTTTAGTGCAAAAGGTCCTTCAGAGAGATGTTCTAATCACATTGCCACTGACAGCTCCATCTACACAGCTGAGTTGACAGCCTTGGTCCTGGCCCTTGATGGTCTTTAAATCGAAACATAAAGATTTCCTCATTTTGTCAGACTCCCTTTCTACTTTAGAGGCCATTGCCAGCTGCAACTTCAAGCACCCTCAACTGCTGAAATTATTTGAATTGTGCAGCTCTCTGAAATCAGATGGATGCAACACAGTTTTTTGCCTGGGTTCCCAGCCATGTGGGCATTCATGGCAACGAGTTGGTAGATCAACTTGCCAAGAGTGCCACAAAGGAGTTGAGCAGGTTGTCTGAAACCCAAGGCCCAGGCTTACACCAAAGACAGATTACAGGGCATTTAAAATACCTCGGTCACCTCGTTTTGAAAACTAGCTTTGACTCATACTGACTGCTACCCTTTGTAATGTTGTTTTGTATTTCGCTTCACATCTGTGACTCATGCTGTTACCCTTTGTCGTTTTGTATTTCGCTTCACGTCTGTGACTCGTACTGACTGCTACCCTTTGTTGTGTTGTAGTTTGCTTCACGTCTGCAACTCGTACTGACTGCTACTGTTTGTTGTTTTGTAGTTTGCTTCATGTCTGCGACTCGTACTGACTGCTACTGTTTGTTGTTTTGTATTTCGTTTCACGTCTGTGACTCATACTGACTGCTACCCTTTGTTGTATTTTGTTTCATGTCTTCCATCTTAAGGCACATCAAATTGAAAAGGTGTAAATGCAATTTTTACTTTCCAATGGAAACCAGTTGGCTTGGGCTGTGAACAAATGACCCAAATTGGATTCAAACTTCATCTGACATTGTGATACAAAATGGCTTTGACCAAATGATTCCATGCTTAAGAGTACTGATAGCCCAATCAATCACCCAAGACATTTTCAGGGCTGTCATGATGTTAAAAGAAAGAAAAGACTTCTTTTTTTAACAGTAAGCGTAGATCAGTGAATAAGCATGGTAGTTAGTCTTATTAAGGGCATGATCATTCTACTCTAGAAAAATGAAACAAAAAAAAAAGCATTCACAAAGGGCCATACAGCAAGCAGACACTGTAGAATGAACAGCTTGACTGCACTTTGAACAGTTTTTCAGTTTCTCTATCTGGCTGCCAGACTAGTAGGACAAAAACAAATATACAACATCAAAAGGCATGCTGTAAATTGTAACAAAAGAAAAGTACAGATTTCCTAGATCAAACGGGTGAAATGGGCCACAAAGGCAGAAACAAAAAAAACAATGGGAAAAAAAAAAACAAGCAAGTACACACATAAAAGGCGTTCAGAGAGGAGGAAACTGTATGCAAAGAATTTTCATCAGGCTAGGGATACTATTTATGAACCCCCAGCATCCTCACAGGGGCGATTCCACACACTGAGCAAAAGAAAACCAGAATTCACAACATGTATTTCATATAGATTTTTTTACACATTCAGAGAACATACGTGCATGTGCACGCATACACCCACTCGCACACCCACGCGTGTTTACAACCTTGCACTGGGTCAAATCGGTGCCTTGCAGTCTATACCAATTCGATTAAAAGGAACCATGGGGGGAGAAAAAATCAGCGACTGAACCACAGTAAGAACAAACCATGATATGAAGTAAAATGATGAAAATCATGAACAAAAAAAAAAAAAAAGCATAGTATTTTTGTTGCTTTATCGATAACAACACTGAAGTTATACCTGACCCTCCCTTAACTCCTCTCATAAAATGTGACTGGGATTTGTTTGTAGCCTTGAGGGGAGGGGGGAATAAAGAGGGAGAGGGTAGGGGAGGGAGGGGAACAGTTGGTTACAGGTTTGGCTTATGGTGCGTGCATATACCTAGCCTTTTTTTTTCCCTAAATGAGGCGGGGAGTGGGGAGTCAGTCAGGCAACCCAGTACACACTGTATTGTAGGCCCCACATTGAAAAAGGATATGATGAAGAGACCCCACTCCCAGCCCCGCCCCACCCCACCCCGCCCCACCCTTCCTGGCAAGTTCAAGCTTTTGTGTGGCACCGGCTACTTCCTCTGACACAAACATACCATCATGCACCACCCACCGCATCTTACACTGCATGCCATGAGTATATTTTGGAAATATAATAAAATAGCCATGAACGATTCACATACATATAATAAATAAACATTAGAATCAGAGAACACCATAACACACATGCATGATAAAATTGGACTGAAAACAAGAATAGGAGAACACCATATCTGCTCACATCCAAGTTTTTAACAGTTCCCCTCTTCCCCCCTCCCTCTTCCCAAATAAACAAACAAATAAACAAAAAAAGTCCTTGAAAGCTTGGAATTACCACCTGAAGCATATCTTTGTGAGATTACAGAGAAATCAATCCACAAGGGACAGCAGCTTTCCCCGCTGCTTTCTCTCTCTCATGCAGTGACCTGAATCGCTCCTGTAAGCACTCTACTCAAAATCAATGCATTGCACATCTGGTAATCTGAACTATCAAGGCTTATTCAACATGTCTTCTACGGTGACCATTCATCAACGGCAAATGGTAATTTAAGTCGGACACACAATGCTTTACACGATGATGGCAACACGAAACGTCATCTTCCGTGGCTTAAATTAACATCAGCTGTCAAACGGTTTGGTGAGGTAACACTTGTTTTAAGGATCAGATCTGATTTACAATGACATTAAATAAATAAGCGGCAAATAAATTACATAGCTAGAACTTTACATACACTAACGGTGACCACCACTGACTTCCAGGCTACTCACACTTGAATTCTGGAATTCTTTGCCCCTGCCCACAATGTATAGTTGTTGCTCTTTAAATCATGCCTTAAATCTGGAATTCTCCGCGCCCCTCCTCCAGCCTTGTCTAAATATATATATGCATGTGTACACTAACTCTCCTTAAAACCTTCAGCCAAGGCAATTTTTGTTCCCCCATTGAAACATTTTAATAGAATATATGAATACGTGTGTAAGGAAAAAGGTCATTTCAGATAAACAATGTTTTTGAGACATATCAGAAAACGTCAAATAGGTAGCAAATGATGGAAGGAAGAGGTTTACATACTCATGATACTGTCCAGCATAAAGGCCAATTTTCCATTCATTTTGATTTGTGCATGTGGTAATGGCATGCGCTCTCAATGTAAGCAATCTAAAACGCCAAATACATGTGAAAATTAGGACATATTACTTGTTTCCTGAAGAAAATGCCTATTTCAATTTTCACTTTTTAAGGGGAAAAAAAATCACTTGTAATTTAACCCCCCCCCCCCCCCCCCCCCCCCCCCCCCACTGATAATTTATTCCAGCATCCCATATGGATTCAGTCCGGGACTAAATAAAGCATAACAATCATAAAAATAGAAAACAACAATCTACACTGAACACTGAATTTTGTACTTATTATATTTCTCAAGTATTCAAATATACCATAGCTGGACAGTGAAAATGTTCTTTAGAAAAAAAAAAGTTGTTCAACTATTTAGCGAGTTTGCTTTTTTATTCATTTTGATGTCCCATTGTGTATTATCGTTTGCTGTGCTTGATGCTTTCTATTACCTCGCCCACCATCCCTTTATTCTCCTCTTCCTGTCCAGTATTGGTCATTTTCAAGTTTTGTGCAATGACTATTGGACTTGCCATGAACCTTGTGCACCTACAACCAGGAGAATCTACTCTGACAATGATTATGATTTTGATGGCAACCTTTCTAAATCTCTCGTCTGAACAAGTTCCAATGTAATCACGACTGCAACTGAGTACAGAGGGCATGCCATGAGCCCCCCCTCCCAGTCCCACCTTCCTTCTCCCCTCCCTCCACAATTTTTGCTTTTGCTGACCTCGCTTCCCCCCACCTTCCTCTTTCCCTGATTCTCATTTTCACATTTCTCTGAAATCTGCGCATTCACAGAAAAGTGGGAGCCCTGTATGATGCATACAGTTCTGAACACCACGGATATGGAATCAAACTGAAATAAAAAAAAATGTCAACTAGACAGATAATCAATCATAATAATGATATATCTGGCCAATAGTTTCTCAGTTTGACAGCCATTACAAACCTGAGGAAGAAAGGAAAAGAGCTTAAAATGAATGTCAAATGAATCTTTACTCCTGGAGTTGAAACATCACATAATCACACTGCTTTTTTTTCTCCTTTCAAACACGCAAAAATGGGAAACACGGAGGACACAAACGTCCGTCTAACTTCTACTGTGCAAACAACTAGGAACCATGTCCATCGCTTTCCTGCAAGACACATCCTACTGATGAAGTGTTGGTCCAGCACTGTCACTGTCGTCTGCAGACAGGGTAATGAGAAGTGAATGATGGTGCATGGCAGTTGACAACAGGCATGCTCCCCATGGGTCCAGTTCACAGGCACTTTGATGTCCACCTAGCCCCAGCCAGCCTTCAACCACAACTGTCACAGTGTGCGACTGGGCAAGGGGACCAGGTAGACCCACACTGTGGGATAAAAATTCTAGATAAATACATGAAAAAAAAGATAAAGCATAGTGGAGGGGAATTAAGAATTTTTTTTTTTACAGTAAAAATGACGATAAAATGTTCCACAAAATTAAAAAAAAAAAAAGGTCAATAAAAAACAAGAACGACGATGATATCATCAAAATGATGCGTTCATGGTGTACGGTGTCTCTCACGAGGCGCTGGTTTTAACACAGGAGTGGAAGACAGCCCCTGTGTGCAAGTTCATCATAACACTTTCCATCCCTTTTCACCAGATTAGAGAATAAAACTCTGCCTCACCAATGATACATGGTCAGTATTTTACCAGTGGCATCAACCACACACAGCCTTTTCAGGTCTCTCACTGCTCAAAATAACACAACACATTCTTATCCTCCCCCCCCCCCCCCCCCCCCCCCCAACAACAAATAAACCCAGGCAATGGTAAACAAATACATCCATATACACCTGAAATACACAGAATAATGACATTCTTATGGCTGATAAAAACCTGGCAGACACTGCCAGGCATTCCCCTGACGTTTTTGGCCTACAGCCACATGGGCAAAAGGGAAACTGCAGAACAGACAGCTAGAGTCCACTCTGAACACTACCCACTTGCCAGATTGCAACCAAATCAGCGTGCTATCAATTCCACAAGATAACTGTGTAAAAAATGTGTTCAGATTTGCTGTATCAAAGACAAGTGGAGGAAAGTCCTCCATGGCAGAAAGATGGACCACAGTACAGACCAAAAAAAAAAAAAAAAAAAAAATCAGAAGACAGAGTCAAAGACAGTAACAGAGCTGGTAAAATTCTGACACAGAATTTCCAGGAGGTGAGAATACTATTTATATTGAAAGAGCCCTCAATGCCCCCCCCCCCCCCCCCCCACCCCCCCGCCAAAGATAATTTGAATGTCTCCAAATCTAACTCGGACATGTTCTTTTTCAAATGCTGAATACTGTGCTCTCAGCAGATGAGGCACTTCCTTGTGCAATCTTTCCATAAAAAAATCTAAGTCCAGTCTTGTGACTGTTAACAACAAATCAATACAATAATTTACAGAACAAATAACACTGCTGTACAAAAGAAACCTGAACAACCATACCATGTGTTGCGCAAGTTGTAATGATAACCCTTCAACAGGTTGTTACAATAATGACTGTTCAAAACTTCACCCGCTGTACAGCATCAGCGTCCAGGCTACACTCCCTCTAGCGCCGCATCCAGCAGCATCCATACCATACATTCTGTTGCTTTTGAGGCCTCCCTTGTCAATGTGGCACCACACAAAAGCTTGACGAAACAGGAAGAAAACGTTCTGTGCAGCTGCTGGAAACATTCCCACAGCTACTCACCGACTATGTGACCCTCTGTCACAAGGTGTCCAATGTCACCATTTTGCCAATTCCGGCTTGCCACATTTCCTTTTATTATCTACTGATTTGTCAACAATGTAAGCTGCTTTCAGACAAACAGCACCAGAGCTACAGTGTGTTAGAGATGATGCCCATTCTAAAAAGGGAAATGTATCAAGTCTTTCAGTGTCCTCATAGAGTTTCTTTGTAGGGAAAATGTTTAAAAGACATTACCCACTACAAACAAATCTGTACAATCTGCAGAATGTGTCTCTTGATGTGGTACATCATCAAGAACACAACCTGGTCATCAGCATCATCTGGCTCCGTTCTGAGGTTCAGGTGGTAAACGACCCAAAATGACTTAGGATTTACTGCATGGTGGACGGTCATATTATCACACCCACACACTACTTTCAGCCAGCTCCAGTTAGAGAAATGGAAGTCAAAAGAAAATGGTTTTAGCTGGTGCCTCTCGGCTCCACACACAACAGTTCAGAATGCCACCACCACAAGACAGGTACAGAAAATTGGAGTAAAACTGCCTCTCTCAAGTAGACAAGATCATAAAGAACAAAAGCAATGTCATGTTTGGTGGAACATTGAAAAGCTTTCTTGAAAATCACATACCACTTTGCAATTTAAAAAGTACCACACTCTTTTATTTTCAAGCCCAATCCTTCAGCCTGGCTGGCTGAAAAGATGCCAACTTGAGAGAGAACAGCTGGCGAGATTTACTACAACAGACCCTTTCAAACAGCATGTTTACTCCATCTTATCTGCAACAGACAGTATCAGGAAGACCTCTTCCATTTTTTTTTTCAAATTCATCAAACATGTGAAACTTGGCCACAAACAATGACTGTCAACTCTGTAACATGGAAAACCTGTGACCAGGCAGTGCAATGACCAACACACAGTTGGTTAGGACACATCCAAGCTCCACCGACACTTCCACAGGCTCTGCCCTCGGCCAGTGCTATTGCTGTGTAAAGTGCATCAGACAAGATTCAGGAGGTCAACAGTCCACTGCTTGGAAGATCAAACTCTCTGCCAGTCCTGGGAGTGTGTGTGTGACTGTGAGTTGGACTGTGCAAGTACACAGGCTAGAGGGATGTCAGGGGATGCAGATTCAATATCCCCTTGCAGTTCTTCCCAACATGTTTCTCTCTCTCTCTTTCTTTTAAACTCATTTAAGCAGTTCAACGACAAAATAACCTGAAGGACAATAAAGCTGATTGGTCGAATAA
>JADBJO010010769.1:67500-69891 GCA_016801955.1 Conus betulinus | reverse complement strand
GGGGGGACAGAGAATGACAAGAGAAGAAAAGTATTAGTAGAAGTCGTAGCAGTCAAGGGCGGGAGATGTGTTACGGCCACAGTTCCAGTGGAAAATAGTCCAACACTAATAATTTTGTGTTAATAACTTGAGATACTGGCGCTTTGGACAACAAAGTTATTATCTCATTATAATGTTATATAATAATCACTATTGATTAATTATCGTCACAACCAAACCAACAGCAAGCAGTAATAGTAGAGTAGTCTTATTTTCCTTCGAGTTACTTTGTCATATGTTACATTAACCCCTCTAACGCGCTTCCTAGCCTTATTCTTTAGTCTCCACGACAGTGCAACAGTTCAACAGAACAGAAACGTGCTAAGGAGAGGGGGTGTATTCAAGGTATAAATTTAAAAAAAGAGAGAGAGGAGGAGAGGAGAGAGAGAGAGAGGAGAGAGGAGAAGATGAGAGAGGAGAGGAGAGAGAGGAGGACGAGCAGGGATGAGGGGAGGGACGGCGAGAGAGAAGGGAGGAGTCGACCGAGAGTGAGAGGGAGATGGGAGGGAGAGAGAGAGAACACGCACCAGATGGTTCAAACAGATTACGACACATCATCGTGTGGAGATAAGCGTTCGACGGTGGGCTTTTCGCAGTCTGATGGAAAAAATAACGAAACAACAACCGAGGAATGGTGACCACATATTGCGGACTTCCTACTCTGGTACACTTTTACACCTTTAATAAAGCAAATTTCGGAACACATTTTCTAACAATCCCACAACGCACACGGACACGCCCCCCCCCCTACCCCTCCCCCCCACACCACCACCACGTTCACCCCCTAACATTGTGGTGACGCGAAAAAAAAAAAAAAAAGAACAAAGAAAAAAAAAAATCATTCGTCGGCAAAACCAATCATTTCCCAAGCAGCGGACAACGCAATACAGATGACACAAAATGTACAACTAAACAACGAAAGATCTTGGCCACTCGTGCATAAAGAGATGCAAGTTGGTCAAAACTTAAAATAAAAGAACATGAACAGGGAAACTGGAGTGGGTGGGGGGGGGGGGGGGGGGGGGGGGGGGGGGGGGGGGGTGGTTTGGGGGGGGGGGGGTGGTGGGGGGGGGGGGGGGGGGGGGGGGGGGGGGTGTGGGGGGGTGGTGGTGGTGGGGGGGGGGGGGGGGGGGGGGGGGGGTGGGGGGGGGGGGGGCGGGGGGGTGGTTGGATGTGTGGAGGGGGGGGGGGGGGGTTTTGGAGGTTTTTTTGTGAAGTTTTTGAAGATGGAGTTGCTTTGATCGGCTGAATTGTATTGATAATATACAGACAAGTAAAGCCACAGCGAGGGAAGGGGAGGCGGTTAGCAAAGCTAGGCGGGATATTAGAAATGTGGTCGCCTGATTCCACCGTCGATAATGCTGTTGTACCTGGCTTTTCTGTCACTGTGTGTGTGTTGTGTGTGTGTGTGTGTGTGTGCTTTGTGTGTTGGTGTGTGTGTGTATGCGCGTTGTGTGTGTGTAGTGGACAGGAAAGAAAAGGATGGGTGGGGGTGGGGGTGAGGTTGGGTGACATGGAGGGGGAGGATTTAAATTAAAAAGAAAGAGGGGGGGAAACCAGTAAGTCTGGGGGATATCAGTCTGTATTCCCTCAGCTTTTGCACGTTGTGATAGCCACTGTTCGCTTTACCACGGTCTGATAGGTGGACGTGGTGTGTGTGTGAGTCGTGCGTGTCGTGTTGTGTGTGTGTGTGTGTGGTAGCGGGGCTCCAGTGTATGTAACATATATCGTGTTGCACATGTGTGTGATCATGCGTGCATTGAATGTATCCGGGAGTTTTGTGTTTATTATGTGTGCACATGATTTATGTGTGGTGTGTGTTGTGTGTGTTGTTGTGTGTGGTGTAGTGTCGGTCTGCGTGCAGTGTATGCCGTGATCGTCGGGAGTGTGAGTGTGTGTGTGTGTGTGTGTGTGTGTTGTGTGGCTGTGTTGTGTGTGTGGTGTGTGTGTGTGTGCGGGCGTGTACGCGCCCTAGTTGGTGCATATATGATAACGTGAGTATGTTTTCCACTTCATGCCGTGCGTTGCGTGCGTGCGTGATTGGGCCGCGCTGCGGGCGCGCGCGCGCGCGCGCGCGCGCGCGGTGTGGTGTGTGTGTGTGTGTGTGTGTTGTGTATGTGTTAGTGTGTGGGGTGTGTGTGTTGTGTTTGTTGTGCATGTGTGCATGCGTTTGCGTGCGTGCTGCGTGTCGTGCGTGTTTGAGGTGGGCGTGTGTGGTGTTGGTTGGTGTGTGTGGGTGTGATGTGTGCTGTGTGTGGTTTGTGTGTGTGTGTGTTACCTGTTGTATACCCTACGTACATGCACTCACAGATTCTATTTGAGACTCACCAGACTTTCTCCCCAGTTATTCTC
>JADBJO010010769.1:55000-62500 GCA_016801955.1 Conus betulinus | reverse complement strand
AAACTCTTGACTTCATTTGAAATTACCTTTTCTATAAATCGTTCTGAAACTTTCAAAGCTGCAACATTAATGAAAATACTTAGCTCCTTAGAATCGCACGGAAACAACCGATAAAAAATGGCAGTACACTAAACACTTGTTAGAATGTAGTCATGATGTAATTCTAATGACTTCCCTTCAAACCTCATTCATGTAAACCATACACAACCCTCTCAGAATCGAATTTGAAACTCTTCAAACGAACAGAGATGGTTAAGATTAACTGCGAAATCGACCTTTAAACCGATTACATATGCTTATTTACACAGTTGAACAACTCACTCCATACCCCATATTTGCTTTCTATTTCTGTGAAAAAGAAAAAGAGTCAGACTAAGCACGTTTTTCCCACTTACTGCTGTTCTATTATAAAGGAGGACGAGGGCAGGAATAGGAGAGAGAGCCGTAGGGTGGGGGAGAGAGGGAGAAAAGGATCCATAAAAAAAGCAAATTTCACCCTGAGTCACGACACACAGGAACGCAAAAAGAATTGAAATTAACCACGGTGGCAGTAATTACTAGCAGCGCTGTACCTATCGCAGTGATCAATATTATCTGTCGCTTACAATGATGCCACAATTGGTGGGTGATTCCGCCACGACTCTTACTACTACTTTTATTACTACTACTGCTCTACTGCTGCTGTTGCTGCGCTGCCGCCCGCCGCCGCTGCTGCTGCTGCTGCCGCTATTTGCCCCGTACATCGCAAAAGTCATGACAAGACGATAAAAAACATTTCTGAGTACGTACATTTTCCAGTGTACATACACGCACAAAACACACGCGCGCGCGCACGCACGCACACACACACACACACACACACACACACACACACACACACACACACACACACAACACACACACACACACACACACACACACACACACACACACACATCCCATGCCTAACAGTTAACAGTCAGGGAAAGTCATAGACCGAATAAAAGAGTAATGGGTAAGGGTCAGAACGCTCCTTCGAAGAAACAATTTTAAGAAAGCTGTGAAGCTTGTGGTCAGGTCTGCTTGGCGAACAGAGAAGGGGAGCTGGTTACAGATGGAGGGAACCCCAGTATGAAAGGAAAACGCTGGCCGTAGGAGTTGGGCGTGAAAGGAGGAAGTCTGCACATGTGATGTCAGAAAGAGGAACGTTGGTCACATGGGTTAAGGACTAAAAGAAGGGAGTCTGTAGATGTGGATGTCAGAAGGAAGAACTTTAGCCGTTTGGTTCTGGCCTAAAAAAAGGGAGTCTACAGAAATGGATGTCAGCAGCAGAACAAGAGATGAAGAGGTGTGGACGGACCGAAGGTTCAGAGAGACATGCCGAAGCCTGGTCTTCAAGCGACTGAAACTGAACGAAAAGAAGAGAGAGATCGGAAAATAGAATTTGGTCCACGTGCGATCGGCAAAGGGGAACAACAGAGACAAATGCAACACAAGCATGGGAAGAAGATCTGAAAATAATGCGCAGCACTGTTCTGGATTTCACTGTTCTGGATTTGCAGCACTGTTCTGGGATGGTGAGCGTGGACACCGCGGGAAAAGAAAAGTCATCAAGAGAAAGGGAAGATGTGGAAATGATGAAAATGAAAGATGGGTGAGGACATCATAAAAATGTAAAGATGGATGAGGACACACTGAGAAAAGGAAACATGGTTCTGGACATAATCAATAAGGAAAGATTTCATATTTTCTACTTTTGGAGAAAATAAGTGAGACAGAGGGAAATGGCGGAAGTCTTTCCAACAGAGATCTTACGGTTTGCGAGCCTTTTTGTTCATTTTGAGTGGCTGCTCATAAACGAAGTGCCACTGTTTCACTTTCTCAGCGGTAAGGACAATACGAACTGTTTAAAGTCGCTGCTTGAGAAAACTATGAACAATTTTTATGTTACATTAAACGGTGGATGAACGTGTATGCAAGTCACTGACTATTAGATTGCTCGCGTGACTCACTGATCGATTTATTGTTATTTATTTACATTTTTTTTTTTCATTTCTTATAAACCTTAACTATTCTTTTTTATTTGCTTGGCAGTTTTTTCCTTTAACCAAGTAAAGAGTCGATGATTAATCTTGCACTGAAATCGGCAAAGCAAGCTCCGAGGAATCGCTATCTACCACCCATAGCACACACCCAAACACACACACACACACACACACACACACACACACGTGCACGCGCGCCCTCACACACACACCTGCACATGCAGAAACATCACGTCCCCACCGATGCCCACCTCATTTCACGCGCGCGCGCACACACACACACACACACACACACACAACACACACACACACACACTACACATACAAAATACACACACTACAGGTACTCAAGATGTTTGTATCCGACCCGCCCCCTCCCCCACCCCCCCCCCCCCCCCCCCCCCCTTCCTCTTTGGTCCACCTCCACACAATCCCAGCCCCTTTCATCTCCAACTTAATCCCCATTTACACCCCCCCACCCCCACCCCCGTATGTGTATGCGTTTTGAGTGGGGGGTGGGGGGGTGAGGGAGGGGGGGGGGCTATCTTTCGATTCAGCACTATCCGTTTTTTCTTCTTTTTTTTTTTTCTTTTTTTTTTTTTTTCTTTCTGTTTTGACGCGCAAGAACACGAACACAAATGAACCGTTTGAAACCTGAAACCAACAGGATAGTGCTTGATCGATAGATAGCAAAACCCCCTCCCCCGATCTGTGTGTGTGTGTGTGTGTGTGGTGTGTGTGTGTGTGTGTGTGTGTGCACGCGCGCGCGCGCATAATAATAACTTACCCACTACTTTCCTCTGCTGTCAACCATTGATGCAGATATCTTTCTTCGTCTTGAGCACAGAATGCGACAACTGTCAATCACAAGAATGCGACAACTGTCATTCACAGACTGAAATAACTGTGTCAATTGCAGAATAGAGCAGCTGTCAATCACTGTCAACACGGGCGTCAGTCGACACCAAGTGAATTTCACAGTGGCGCTGGTGTTAGCATTCGCTTTCGCCAGCCCGTAGAGCAAGCCACGCAAGTTTCACCAAGTTTCTTTGCCCCCCCCCCCCCCCCCCCCCCCCTCATGCAGGACAGCACAGTAATGAATGTAGATGACGCCCAACATTACTATCACCACACACACGCACAAATTCTGCGAATATTACTGACGATAAACTTATTCGTTTTTTTTTTCTTTCTTTCTTGTGTGGAGGTGGACCGTTCTTCTTCTACCATGTTGTGCCGTCCCGATGCTTCCACATCCGGGGACTGTGCGCGAACTGGCTGCTCACACAGCCGGCTGGACACATCGGGGGCACGCGCAGCCACGGACACAGACCGTGACTCGCTCCGCTCCCCACTGTCGCTCAGAAGGTGTGAAAGACCTGTTTGATGAAATGCACTGCCTTGTCGTTGACACACGAGCCAAAGGACGGGAGTGAGTGTGTGTGTGTGTGTATGTGTGTGTGTGTGTGTGTGTGTGTGTGAGAGAGAGAGAGAGAGAGAGAGAGAGTTTGTGTGTGTGTGTGTGTGTGTTGAGAGAGAGAGAGAGAGATGGTGTGTGTGTATGGAGAAGGGGGTGCGCGTGTGCGCATGTGTGTTGTGTACACAAGTTTGCTCTCTCTCTCTCTCTCTCTCTCTCTCTCTCTCTCTCTCTCTCCATCTCTCTCTCTCTCTCTCTTTGTACGTGTGTGAATGTGTGTGTGTGTGTGTGTGGTGTGTGTGTGCTAAGAGATAAACATCTGAGTCACTCGCACACGGGCGCTTGCTTGCCTCACCATACGTTTTCAAAGGGAGACAACGTGTACGCACAACTTGGCAAAACAAATGACTGACGAAAGAACGCATGTTATCAGGACAGCTGAACTGTCGTCTGCCCACCCACCTACAGCCCCGGTATTTGAAACAAAAAATATGAAAAAAAACAATCATGGAAAAAGATATTCCCTCAGGCCCCCCCCCCCCCTCCCCCACCCCTCCGCTTTTACAAAGATCGAAGCACCTCCCCCTCCTCTCCCATCCTCCTACTTTCCTGCCTTTAAGAAAATTCAAAAAATGAGTCCCTCTTCATTCATCCCCCCCCCCCCCCCCCCCCCCCCCCCCCCCCCCCCCCCCGCATTTTTCCTACCCCTGTCTCAGTGATGTTTTTTGTTTGTTTTGTTTTTGACAGTTTAGAAGTTGAGTCCCCCCCCCCCCCCCCCCTCCATTCCCCATGCTCAGGCTTTTTATGGAAAATTTGGAAAAAAGGTATCCTCCTTCTCCCTCCTCTCCCTTCCCTTGATGTTTGCACAGTTGGAAGAACACCTCCCCCCCCCCCCCCCCCATCCTCCAGCTCTTATATTTAGGTTTGGAGGACTCCCGTAATGTTTGTGTCAGTCCTAGTCCAACCCATTTATGAGGAGAAGATGATAATGTTAATGACCGGCAAAATGACTATAGGCCATACATTATTGGTCTTGCAGCGGTGTAACGATCCATCTTAACTCCCCCCCCCCCCCCCCCCCCCCCCCCCCACACACACACACACACACTTTTTAAATGCCTGGGAGTTAGAATTAGCGCGTGCCAATTTTAACTCCCCGGGAGTTAAAACAAACCACGCAAGAATGACACCCCACCCCCCCCCCCTCCCCCCAGGTTTTAGATTACCCCCCCCCCCCCCCCCCCCTCAAAAAAATCAGTTTTATGTGTTAGTTACGATATGAGAAATAAACATTTAATATACCACCCTCCCTCCCTCCCTCCCCCTCTCTCTGTCTGTCTGCCTGTCTGTTTGTCTGTCCCACCCCCCCTCCCTCTCTCTCTCTGATTTTCTTTCAGTCTCTCACTCAGTCTCTCACTCTCCTTGCTTGTATATGTCTCCCTTTTGCTTGTCTGTCTGTCTGTCTCTTTAATCTCTGTCCCTCTATATGCTTTTATTTCTGTCTGCTGTCGGGTGTGCCGGTCTATTTGTTATCTATCTCAGTGCCTCTGTCTCTAGTGTCTCCCCCCACTCCCCCTCTGTCTGTCTGTCTGTCTGTCTTTCTGTCTGTCTGTCTCTCTCTCTCTCTCTCTCTCTCTCTCTCTCTCTCTCTCTCTCTCTCTCTCTCTCTCTCTCTCTCCATGCTTCTAGTCAGCGTTGCTTACTATTAATAGTGTTCATCTAAGACAGATTGGATTATAGGCTTTTATGTTAGCCTAAGATCTTTATCCTTGTCAAATAAACTTTTCAAGTGTCATGTGTTAAGTGTCCCTCTGCAGTGTGTGTGTGTGTGTGGGGGGGGGGGGGGGGGGGCAGTTTCTGGCATAAGGCCGGAATGACTACCCCCCCTTCTATTTTTTTTAACTCCCCGGGAGTCAATCTGGATCAACATTTCTTGATCGAAAGTAACTCCCCGGGAGTTAGTTAGGCACGAGCGTGTATTTTCACTCTACTCCCCCCCCCCCCCCCCTCCCCCCCCCCCCCCCCCCCCCGCCCCCCCCCCCCCCCCCCCCCCCCCCCCACCCACACACACACAACAAACACACACTGCCGACAGACACTTGACACATAACACTTGAAAAGTTTATTCGACAAGGATGAAGATCTTAGGCTAACATAAAAGCCTATTAATCCAGTCACAACATTGAATTTCCTATAAATCGCTCATTACAATGTTTTCTCTCATGGGAAATGAATTTGAGAAAAAAAAAAAGAGAAAGGGGGGGGGGGGGGGGGGATTAATGGAGGAACAAAGAAGTAAGGAAAAGGAAGCTATTGTGCAACTTACATCAAGCATGGATTTCTACTAGTGAACAACATTGTACTATAACCAGTACTTATACTATTACACAAGACAGGCTTTTAGCACTAAAAAATGCTTCCATAAAAGTAAACAAGTCAGGAGAATGAGACCAGTTAGAAAACGGAGTCAAGAAAAAAAAACAGTTCAGTGTTAAGCATGCATTCCCTTCCTCCCCTAGCTATCTTACATATCCTTCACGTGCAAAGCAAAAACACAAACTCGGTGCAAGAAGAGAGAGAGAGAGAGGGGGGGGGGGGATGGGGGGGATGGGGAAGGGGTTGATGGCGGTGGTCGTGGAACAACTGGTAGAAAAATAATGAAAAGGATGAGAAGCTGGAGGAGGGGGGGGGGTGTGTAGGGATGGCGGGTAGAGGGGGATGGAAGGAAGGAAGAAAAGAGAGAGGGTGTGGGGGGGGGGGGGGGACTGAGAATAAGAGAAAGGACTAGAGAGTGAGGGAGAGAGAAAAACACAAAGGCAAAAGACAAGAACACAGAGAGAGAGAGAGAGAAAGAAAGAAAGGGAGGAAGAGAGAGAGAAAGAAAGTCACAAAGAAGAACAACGATAGAGAGAAAGAGGGGGGAAGGAGAAAGAGAGAGAGAGAGGGAGAAAGAAAGAGAGAGAGAGAGAGGCGGGGGGGGGGGGGGGCAGAATAATTAAAGAAACGTATGAAGAACTAATGTTTTCACAAACTGAATTGGAGGGTATATATATATATATTACTATCATGTCACTGGTTTTGTCGATTAACTGCCCTTCTTATCATTTTCACAGTTTACTATGAATTCCAGTCTGAAGTTGTTGTTGGTCGCGAAATTGGGATATGCTCTGTTTCTCCAGTTATCACTGATTATCTTTCATTTGCCATTGTTGCACACCATGTGGGCAGTACTTCATGTACAAATTTTGATATTTTTTAACTTTTAGGTTAATTTTAAGTGTCAATTTTTAATGTGTGTGGCATTATGACTTTTAATGACAGCCACAGGCCTACCACCGGATTGTGGTGGCGGTGATGGTGGTGTTTTAAGCTCCAAATCTGAATGTCATAAACCAATGACAATTTTCATGAACAATTTGAGCAAGGAAGGCTAAAATTATATCTGTGTTCAATGAACTTATCCCCAATTTTCCTGATGGCAGGGCAACTACAAACAAAACGTAACTCATTATATTTTGGCTCCTTACACAGAGGATAGAGCAAGTCATAACTATGGATAGTCATGAACTGTCAATTAAGCAAGGCTTCGTTTTGGTAGGCAGACTAGTAGACGGCGTCGCGTATCTAATTGTTCTGAATAGACAGCCCTGTAGGCTGCACCACCAAAGGACAGCAACAGACAGCCCTGTAGGCTACACCACCAAAGGACTTCAACAGACAGCCCTGTAGGCTGCACCAACCAAAGGACTTCAACAGACAGCTCTGTAGGCTACACCACCTAAGGAGGACAACAGACAGCCCTGTAGGCTACACCACCAAAGGACTTCAACAGACAGCCCTGTAGGCTACACCACCTAAGGAGGACAACAGACAGCCCTGTAGGCTACACACCACCTAAGGAGGACAACAGACAGCCCTGTAGGCTACACCACCAAAGGACAGCAACAGCAGTGCGGTCTCTCCTCCGGTGAGTGGACCAATGACCTGTTGTGGATGGCTCCCTCGTGCATTGCTGGTGCTTGATATGCGACTGAACGTTACTGGGTGTGGTTGTGTGTG
>JADBJO010010769.1:47500-50000 GCA_016801955.1 Conus betulinus | reverse complement strand
ATTGTTTTCTTCTTTAAATGACTTTGGCGTATTTATTATTATTTCCTAGCCAATTGTTAAGATCCAGATTCTGAACGAATAAACAATTCATGTCTATGTCCTCTCTCTCTCTCTCTCTCTCTCTCTCTCTCTCTCTCTCTCTCTCTCTCTCTCTCTGGCCTTGATAAGGTGAGGTGTTGGGAGGATTATAGTTCTGGTGGCATAGCTGAAGGCAGTAGGTTGTATGATCATTTCCAAACTTGAAGTGAAAAGATTATGGCTTTTTATTTCGTCAAGAGCATCATGGATGGTTCCTTTCGATATCAATGGCTGTTGCATTTGTGGTGGTCCTCTGAGGGGGTGGAGGGAAGACAGGGATAGGTTGTAAGGGTCATTTTGAAATTTGAAGTGAAACAAACATCGTTGCTTTTTTGCCACACATTGTCGAAGTTTGCTTTTGATATGATTTACTTTTGTCTTACCGCTGGTCGTTTTTGTTGTGACAGAAGATGTACATAAGAGGTGTCATGAGTGCGTGACAGTTATTTCAACACGTCAGTTAGGTAGAAATGAATAAAGAGAAGTTACAAGAGTATGATATGGAGAGAGAGAGAGAGAGAGAGAGAGAGAGAGAGAGAGAGAGAGAGAGAGAGAGAATAAAATGAACATGCTTTTGACAATGATGAACGTGGTCGTCTTCCTGACCTGACATTGGTACTGAGGAGAAGAAACAAAGTTAAACAAAGGGGCACAATAAAAAAAGGTCTATAATGACAATACATTGGAAAGGGTCGTCGGTTACTGAGTAGTGTTGTTAAGTCGTTACGATAAAAAAAAAAACAGCAATGTTGTGGACAAGTAGAGATGAATACGTAGCGTTATCGTCACATGATGCTAAAGAACGTAAAGTTACGCGTTCCGTTTACAAGGTCGTAGTGATGCCAATCTTCAATCATTGTCTATGTTAGTACCATGTAGTTGTTGTTTTACTCCAGTATAAACACACATTTCCCCAACAACCCAAACACAAGCACACACAAAATTACAACAAATGAAAACAATTCACTGTACACACATCAACCTATATTCAAAACTGGCTTCGCCTTTGACCTTGAACTTGGAACATAGACAGAACTTTTGTAGATTCGCCCAGTATCGGAGTGACTGGTGTAAAACAAAGTCAAAAGAGTCGAGGATATTGGAATACAAATGATGAATACAAATGATGAACAACTAAGTAATACTCATCCTATAAACCACAGCTTGCATGTTGATGCCTTTGCTTATTGTGGCTAATGGGATTGCACTCACTCATCATTTATTTTGTAGGCATTGTTCTCTCATTAAAAAAAACGGAGAAAAAGAACAGAGAGAAACAAAGAAACAAACAAAAAAAAACCTTGATTGTTCTTAATATTTGTTTTGCTGTTTTCGTTTCCTTTTTTTTTTTCAGGATAGTGTTATTTTTCAAGGAAAATAACTCTACTGCACTAAACACACACACACACACACACACACACACACACACACACACACACACACACACACACACACACACACACACACACACACAAATAGAAACCAAAACATGTTGCAAAAATCCCAGATGAATTTACTATGTCTCCAGAAATGCCACAGAGCATCGAACAATTCAAATCGCCCATTGCAGTGCGGCATTACACAAACACTTGTACCAAAATACTGGCAGAGTTGAATAATGGGTCTATTTTCTTTTCAAACAGCTGCACACTGCTTTCATTTCAATACTTAATATCAAGAGGAAGAGTGCGTTGTTACATAGAGCACATATACTCGAACACAAAGATAACGATAAAAAAAATTATTGACAGCGAATTTATCAGCCAGTTGTATGTACAAAATTACCTGAGACTCCTCAAGTGTTTACAGGGCAGCAAACCAGAGATTTGACAGTTTAAGATCATAAATATGTTATAACTACACACACACACACACACACACACACACACACACACACACACACACACACACACACACACACTCATCATCATCATCATGCGCAATATCTTCCATGCATAGCTCAGTGCCCTGTTCACTGATCACTCAGGGAACTGAACAAACAGAGCGGAAACCACTTCCTGACCTTTCCCCACACACCCCATCCCACGGGAAAGTACAAACCACACTCAAACGTCTTCCCACTCAATACACACAGACTACAAAACACATCAGAGAAATGCCTTTCTTCCTCTCTTCCAGGCTACTTCAGTTGCTTCCACCCCCCAGCCGTTCAGTCCGGCTCCCTGTCTAAATCCTAAATCCGCATCCTGGCTTGTCCATCCTCAACCTTGGAATCTGGCAATACACAGGGAGCAGTCACATGACATGTCGTCATAAGGCAGCTCACTAAAGGGGGTCACTGTACTGCTGCCAGCCACCTCGGTGGTGGTCAGTGATGCCTGAACTCTTCCACCGTGCCCAGGACACCACCGGCTAAGCAGGCTACTGACCACGATGATTGCAAAGTCGTAGAGCCAGCGAG
>JADBJO010010769.1:35000-42500 GCA_016801955.1 Conus betulinus | reverse complement strand
CTGTATGGGAAATGGAGTCAGAACCAATGTTAACTCTCCGAGGGAAAAATCCCCCTGTACCGAAACGCCCGGCGGAGGTTCGAACCCGCAACCCCAGGATCACCAAGATTGCGAGTCAGGCGCTCTACCAACTGAGCTATTCCGGCTACCTTGATTACATTCGTTGATTTCATTGCTACACCTTGATTACATTCGTTGATTTCATTGCTATACCTTGATTACGTCCGTTGATTTCATTGCTACACTTGATTACATTCGTTGATTTCATTGCTATACCTTGATTACATTCGTTGATTTCATTGCTATACCTTGATTACGTCCGTTGATTTCATTGCTACACTTGATTACATTCGTTGATTTCATTGCTACACTTGATTACATTGGTTGATTTCATTGCTATACCTTGATTACATTCGTTGATTTCATTGCTATACCTTGATTACATTCGTTGATTTCATTGCTACACTTGATTACATTCGTTCAGACATTTCCCCCAAAGCGGAGTGTGATCATAAGCACTTGCTGTTCCTCCAAAGGGGAGTGTGATCATAAGCACTTGCTGTTCCTCCAAAGCGGAGTGTGATCATAAGCACTTGCTGTTCCCCCAAAGCGGAGTGTGATCATAAGCACTTGCTGTTCCCCCAAAGCGGAGTGTGATCATAAGCACTTGCTGTTCCCCCCAAAGCGGAGTGTGATCATAAGCACTTGCTGTTCCCCCAAAGCGGAGTGTGATCATAAGCACTTGCTGTTCCCCCAAAGCGGAGTGTGATCATGGACTCTAGCTGTTCGGCATTGAGCAAGACAAACAGCAATATTTACATATCAAAAACACTTATGTCCTTCATATGTAAACTTCGTTCAAAACATGCGACAAGACATAAAAATTTCCCCTTTTTTTGTAATGTGTTCCAGTGATGAATATAAGCAGCATACAAAACCGTGGTAGCCTGTCTTTCAGCGAGAAAGAACGGACGTGATATTTTCCTGGTTTGGAGACAAACCGTTAAACTACTGTTCTTGTGTCTTCTTAATGCAAGAAAAATATCCTGAATAAAATATCTGTGTCAGAAACAATCCATACAAATATTTGTAAACTGAAGTAAATTAGTAACATACATTTCTTCTTGCATGAAGTTTAAACCAAAAAAACCCTTAAATGTCCATTTGGTGTTACCGTTAATCGGAATGTTACCAATTTTTTTCCCATAAACTGTAAAGGTAGGTATGGACCGTTTAATCAAAAATGTTAAATGGCACGGTTTGGCTACAGTCCGGGTGCCGATGCCAAGATACTAAGATCAAGCATGATGAAACTCGTGTTGCTCTACTTTCTAACAATTTAGTCAGGGCGTGTGTTGGTACCTGCAGATTATGGCATTTCAAAAATTCCTTTTTTTATGACGACCAATACTCTTAATCCTTTGTCACTCCAAATACTACAGGTAATCCTATTCATGTTTTACTATTAAATAATCGTAACTATAACCCATTCCCAGAGTCAATTGCTAATGCGAACTTTTCTTTTCCCTTAGGTTACGTCGTGCAAATACAATGATATTATATTTTCTTGATGTTCACTGTCACGTTACATTCTATAAAATCAATGCACATTCTGTCAAGATTTTTCTGCGACCTATAGAGATTTCTGACAATATGACACTAGCATCTACCTGAAAAAGCATCAACAAACCGGAACACTTTAAGGCCAGCATCTGTTTTGGAATCGTCAATATCAGTATGCTCTGCTCCTTTGTTTAACATTAGTTAAAACAATTCGTAGTCTTCGTTTCTTCTTCATTTTTTTTCCCGATCAGTTAGTGAAAAGGTAAAGTAATTTTGCACCGAATGTAAGAAGAAAAGTGATGTTTTGTTCGTTTTCATTGTCCTAAATGTTGTTTAGTTTGCCTGATGAAGACCTAAAATGTTGCAATGTATTACCACACACAACACCAGCCGACAATATCCTCTACCAACGCACTAACACACACACACACACACACACACACACACACACACACACGCACACGCACACACACACACACACACACACACGCACACACGCACAATCTGCTTTTTGATCTTCCCCTGAACTCCAAGCACTCACTGAAGCAGGCAGACTGTAGCTAACAAGTCAGCATCTTACTGGCTGGTGGCTGCCCAGCTTGAGGCGGGTGGTAGCTGACCAGTGGAACGTGATGGTCCCTCCCTCCATCGGATACAACCGGCGACGCCCGAGTTTATAACTCGTGACTGCTGTCATCCGTGTTGTTTCTGTCGCTGGGATAGCGGCACTGGAGTGACCTCTCCAGGACGCAGGCCTGGGCGAAGCGTGAGGAGAACCTGAGGTGCTCATTCGCCAGAATCCCCCCTCACGGTTTTGCTGACAGGATCCAAGGGAAAGGACAAGCCAGTACAGTGTGGTGCCAGTGCAGTGTGGTGCCAGTACAGTGTGGTGCCCAGTGCAGCTGCAGGAGTTGACGGAACGGGACACGGTGTGTCGTCGACCAACCGCCTTAAGGGCTCCACTCTGGATTGTGTTCCTGGGTTTTCTCCCACAGCCTTTGTCTCTCCCGAGACATTCACAAGGCAGCGAAGCTGTTTGACCCATAACTGGAAGTCTGGTTCGTGGACGCCAGTGGGCCTGCATGCATGCCACACGTCTTGGGGCCAGACTTCCTCCGAGTCCCTTGTAGTTTATCCTGAGTCCGTAGGGTCCAAGCTGACGTGCGTCGCCACAGGGAAGCACTGCGTAGGGCGTGGTGGTGGAGAGGCTGTATACTGACAGGGAGAGACTGACGCATTCTGCTCCCCTTCCCGCAGTGCTGCAAGCTGCGGTGCTAGTCAGCGGTGGAGGCTGAAAGCGAGAGGTGACATGCGCGCGCGCGCGCACACACACACACACACACACACACACACACACACACACACACACACACACACACACACACACACACACACACACACACACTTCGCCAGCACACTGGGCGTATCACACGAACCACTGAGACCCACAATATCTGTGGGCAAGGACTGGAGCCAGAGGAGCACCTGACTGTGGCGTCGGATTGGCAGTGCGAGACTCTCTCCTATCCTCAGCTGAACCACCTTCCAAGGGCACGGCACGAATCCTCTCTGGTTCACGACCTCTTTGGGACCAACAAACACCCTTAGCGTCTAAACCCCTACGCTCTGCTCCACAGCCGAGGCTAAGGATAACTTCTATGAGGAGCTGGTAGCTAAGATCAGGGAGGTACCTGCAAAGGAACACCTGCTTGGGGACTTGAACGCCCAAATTGGTGCAGCTCCTGAGCCTCGCTGCATCGGTAAGTTCGGTGTTGGCATGCTCAATGAGAATGGACAGCGGCTACTTGAGTTTTCTTCCTTCCATGACCTCTGTATCACGAACACCTTCCTCACCAAGCCACACCACAGAGTGTCCTGGAGGCACCCTAGATCCCGTCACTGGCATCAGCTAGCAACAGCTGGACTTTGTGATCATCCGAAGCCCTTGCTCAACCACGTGCTCGTCACCCGCAGCTACCACAGTGCTGACTGCGACACTGCCTACTCCCTGATTGGCAGCAAGGTGCATCCACAGTCCAAGCGAATCCATCGCTCCAAGCAGAAAGGGACGTTCTCGAATCAACACAGTCATGACGTCAGTGTCCAAACTGCGCGAACGCTTTGCCAGTACCATTTTCAGGGCCCTTGAGGACTGTCCGACAGACAGCGCTTCATCATGTGGAACCACATCCGCGATGCCACCTACCAACCCGTCTCAACAACCTAGGAGCGTGAGAAAGAATGAAGACTGGTGTGAAGCAGGGATCGTTGAGATGGAGCCTGCCGTTGCTGCTTCACGAACTGCACTGCTCAATCACAAGAGAGAGCCCTCAAAGAAGACACTAGCGGCACTCCGTAAAGCTCGCAACAACACCAAACCGACCGCCCGTGAATGCGCCAGCGAGTACCGGCTGAACCTGTGCCAGGGTATCCCGATCTCCGTCGACTGTGGCAACATCTGCGTCATGTACCAAGGCATGAAGAAAGCGTTCGGCCTGACGCCATCAGAATCGCTGTTTTTTTTTTTTTTTTTAAATTGACGTCAGGGGAGGTCATCACCGACTGCAGCAAACAGATAGAGAGAGGGGCGGAGCACCAGCAGGAGCTGTACTCCAGGAGAACTCAGTCACCCACACAGCCATTCAGAACACCGCCTCTCTGCCTGCCATGGATGGACTGGACGCTCCACCCATTATTGAGGAACTCAGCAAGGCCATCGACTTGCCCCACCACTGAGGAACTCAGCAAGGCCATCCAATTGCCCCACCATTGAGGAACTCAGCAAGGCCATCGACTTGCCCCACCTTTTGAGGAACTCAGCAAGGCCATCCACTTGCCCCACCATTGAGGAACTCAGCAAGGCCATCGACTTGCCCCACCATTGAGGAACTCAGCAAGGCCATCGACTTGCTCTACCATTGAGGAACTCAGCAAGGCCATCCACTTGCCCCACCATTGAGGAACTCAGCAAGGCCATCCACTTGCTGCCTGTGGTAAACCTCCAGGCAGTGACGGCATTTCGGCAGAAGTCATCAAAGCCAGGAAGGAAAGTTCTCTTCTCCGTCCCTCACCTCCATCAGCTTATGCTGCAGTGTTGGGAGGCAGGGACCGTATCCAGGGACATGCACAATGCAAACATCATCACACTCTCCAGAACAAAGGGGACGGCAGCGACTGCAATAACTATTGTGGAACATCCCTCTTCGGCATTGTTGGCAAAGCCTTCGCCCGTGTTGGCCTCAGCAGGCTGTAACTGCTCGCCAAACGAGTGTATCCAGAGGCACAGTGCGGCTTTAGAGCTGCAAGGTCGACGATTGACATGATGTTCTCCCTGAGGCAGCTACAAAAGAAGGGCCACGAACAGAGATGACCATTTTTTTTATTGCCTTCATCCACCTGACCATGGTGTTCGTCTCGGTCAGTAGGTCAGCCTTTTCTCCCTATTACACAGGATTGGATGCCCCCACCCCCCCCCCCCGATCCCCCACCCCCACCCCCACCACCCAGCTCCTGGAGATGATCACGTCCTTCCATGACAACATGAATGGCGCTGTCCAGTATGACGCTTCATCTTCAGATCCTTTCCCAATCAAGAGCTGTGCCAAACATGGGTGCGTGCTGGCTCCAACACTCTTCAGCATCTTCTTTGTCCCTGCTGCTGCGCAATGACTTCTGACAGTATGAAGACGGCATCTTCATTCACACTAGGATTGATGGAGGCCTCTTTGATCTGGCACGCCTCTGAGCAAACGCGAAGGTGTGGAAAGTCCTCATCAGGGAAATGCTCTTCGCAGACGACGCCGCCCTCGCTGCCCACACTGAGGAAGCGCTACAACGGCTCGTCACCTGCTTGGCTGATGCCTGCACTGAGTTTGGCTTCACTATCAGCTTGAAGAAAACTAACACCATGGGCCAGGAGGTCAGCAGCACTCCCCGCATCTCTGTCGGCGATCACACCCTCGAAGTGGTCAACGACATCACCTACCTGGGCTCCACCATCTCCAGCAACCTCTCTCCCTGGACACCTAGCTAAGCGTGCGGTGGTCCGACTAGCAAAGAGAGTCTAGGACAACACCATGCTAACATCAAGCACCAAGACGAAAGTGTACCAAGCCTGCGTGCTGAGCAGTCTTCTGCGGAAGCGAAGCATGGACCCTGTACGCGAGACAAAAACGCAGACTGGATGCTTTCCACCTGCGCTGCCACAGAAGACTCCTGGGCATCACTTGGCAGGACGGCATCACCAACAAAGAAGTCCTGGCCCAGGCGGAGATGCCTAGCATGTTCGGCAGGCTGACACAGAGACGTCTGTGCTGGTTTGGCCACGTCAGCCGCATGGACTACGGTCGCATCTCAAAGGACATGCTGTACGATGAGCTGGCTCCGGGCTCCAGACCCACAGGACGGCCCGCCCTACGCTACAAGGATGTATGCAAGTGCGACCTGAGGGCAGGCAGCCTCGACCCAGCAGACTTGGAGTCAGCAGCTTCAGACTGGGTCAGCTGGCGGTCCACCCATCAAGGCCGGCATCATGCAAGCAGATCAGAGGCCCAGTGGGAAGAACAGTGTGCGCCGTAGACGGCAAAGAATTGAATCGGCACCAACAGACACTCATCACCGAGACTTCACCTGCAGGAAACTACAACAGTCTGTCACTCAAGGATCAGCCTCTTCAGTTGCAACTCCACAGCTGATTAATCTACGGCGCAACGCAATTGTCTCTAAAGACAGATGGATACAATTCACTCTGCTCTGTAAGTAGCATTGCAGGCATATTATGTGGCATACTATGCATCGCAAGTAACATTGCACGCATATCTGTGGGGCATATTATGTTATACATTTTGAAAAAAAACGCAGGTGCACTGTATGGATTATGGATGAAAAAAAATTGAAAAGCAAACGAAAGATGTAAAAACCCTTTCAACATCAACTAATGTTTGCTCAAAGACAATAAATCATAGCACGATGGGAACTGAAAAGAATGGTATTCAACGCTTTCCGGGAAGGGAAAATATAATTGAGGTAACAAAACGATCTCTTTGAATCAAATTTATATAGGAAGTGGATGTTTATCGACACTTTTTTCATGGAAACAGGCCCAAACATATCACGTATAACAAACAAAGAAATGAGGTGATTTACAGAATAACAGACGCTCCAAAACGGAAATTATCTGGCTGCAAAAAGTGTGTGTGTGTGTGTGTGTGTGTGTGTGTGTGTGTGTGTGTGTGTGTGTGTGTGTGTGTGTGTGTGTGTGTGTGTGTGTGTGTGTGTGTAACATATATTATATACAAATCAACACACAAAGCAAGAAGTAAAGTACCGAAGTTTTCCTTACTTTGTGAGTTTATTTGCGTAATTTCCTTGGTTTATAGAAATGCTGCAGTTTTTTTTTTTTTCTTCCTTAGACATTTTAATATATATTTCGTTATTCTTCAATGACATTTTTATTTATCTATAATGGCAGAGTGTTGTGGTCCTAGATCGCAGAAACTAAGGAAGTTGCATAGGCTAGATCCCACTCCTCAAGTACAAAAACGAAGATATGAGTTTCCCACTTTTAAAAACGTTTTGGTAGTTAAAAATCTACTTTCGAGATAAGCAATAACTTACCAGCGTGACAGACCGTGTTAAGTGTTTAACGAATAGTCCAGCCATAACCACGCATGAACGTGGGCAGACATCTGAATCAAGAATAAAGGAAGCAATCAGCAAAATATTGAAATTGCCTGCTTTCTCGCACCTATGAATTTAGCAGTATATTCAAACGAATCGGCAGCTCAATACGAGTCAGATAGCCGCACCAGATTCAGCTCTTTTGTCGATCTTTAAGTATTTATTAAACACACATATCAACACCAGAAAAATCTGGATTGAGTCGGCGAAGAACTGTCGGCGAAGACAAAGACTTTTTTCTGTAGTCGGCGAAGAGAT
>JADBJO010010769.1:25000-30000 GCA_016801955.1 Conus betulinus | reverse complement strand
CCAAGCAAACCAAAAAACACGTTCTCTGACAATCATTTATGAAGTCATCTGGTGGATTTGGAAGTAAAATCCATAGATGAATCAATTTAGATAAAATCAAAGATTTTAAAACACAGATGGGAGATTGAAAAATATGTTGCTACTTTACAGATGAATTATCATAAATCTGACCAAGCTTGGAATCCTTATAAGCCATTGTTTACAGAGATGTAAACAACTTTCGTGGCCTTGGACGATATCCACTTTTCCCCCTTTATTATGTTGATTTGCAACATTTTCCAAAGTGTACGCATTTGTTTTTGCTTTGTTTCTGCGCCATGGTTGATGATGGTGTGTCATATGTAAGTTTTTTTGTTTGTTTGTTTGTTTTCTTTTTTACTTGCAGACTCTGATGCCTGTTTGTTTGCCTCCATCTCCCTCCCCCTCCACCCCTCATCCCGACCCACTCTTTGTCCCCGTCTCTTCTTCTCTCTGTCTCTGTCTGTCTGTCTGTCTGTCTATCTATCTGTCTGTCTGTCTGTCTCTCTCTCTCTCTCTCTCTCTCTCTCTCTCTCTCTCTCTCTCTCTCTCTCTCTCTCTCTCTCTCTCTCTCTCTCTCTTTCGGGCGTGCGCGCGCGTGCTCTCTTTCTCTCCCTCACCCCCTCCCTCCTCCTGGTCACTTTCTACCCCGTACTTAAAAGTAAACACAAAGACGTTCTTTGTTATCAAGAATGATTAGAAATGTTTATTTGTGTGTTAATCTAATGTATGTAATTTATTATCGGTGAACTTTGTATATGCTTTGTGATTTTTAAAAAAAAAAAAGACATGTAAGACTTCTTCTATGTACCTGTGTGTGCACGCACATTTTTTCTTAAATATATGCCTACCCCCCCCCCCCCCCCCCCCCCCCCCTCCTTTTTGTCTTTTATTGCAATTTTTCTACTCACTTCATCCCGTTTACCATTCCAAGCAAACCAAAAACACGTTCTCTGACAATCATTTATGAAGTCTTCTGGTGGATTTGGAAGTAAAATCCATAGATGAATCAATTTAGATAAAATCTAAGATTTTAACACAGCAACTCATCCAAGAGGAGAACTGTTTCTTTTCATCCATATTTTAAACAAGGCAGTTATTTCTGACAATTTTTTCGGCATAATTAATCTTTTCACAGTTTGTTTGACGTTATTTGTGAATCACGTTCCCAATATTCTAAACTTATCAGGATTCCATTGTATATTTAAATGTTTTATATATTTTCATTTTGAGCCTTTCTTACTACCTAGCCATATTGCTTGTGTTTTATCTGCATTTAGGAAAAGTCCTGAAAAGTGTTTTATCTGCATTTAGGAAAAGTCCTGAAAACTTTTCAAATGTCTCTATTAATTGGACAGATCTTTCAAAGGATACTCGACCTCCATTATTCATTAATTGTGTATCATCACAAAATTGTGATATTTTATGTTCTTTGTTGTTTATTTTAGCATCTTTTGTATCTTTATCTTCTCTAATCATGATTGCTAAGATTTCTACACAAAGTATGAATAGATAAGGCGAAAGTAGATTTCCCTGTCTATAGCCTCTTTCAATGTGAAACCAATCCGAAGTTTGACCGTTAACTATAACAGTGATTTTGTGTTTTTTATAAAATGTTTGTATCCAATTGCATATGCTATTTTCGAAACCATTTCTCTCAAAATTTAAAATAAAGATTCCCAGCTGACAGAATCGAAAGCTTTCTCAAAATCTAAACAGAGTAAATGTCGAGGTAATTGTCTCACTTCCAGATAGTTAATTAGATCGTAAATAAGCCGTATGTTATCCCCAAGATATCTATTTGCAATGAAACCTGTCTGATCTTCACTTATTAGGCTCGGAAGAACCTTTTTTTATTCTATTTCCGATGCATGCAGACCCAATTTTATACAGCACATTTAAAATTGAAATAGGTCTCCAGTTTTTTTTTATATTCTCTCTCGATTTATCTGGTTTAGGTATGCAGGTGATTATTCCTTCTTTTCGAGTGGTTGACAGTTCCCCATCCTTCACTGACTGATTTAGAGCACGAACTAAAAAAGGACCAAGTTTTTTTCCAGAAAAAAAAAAATATGAAATTCAGCTCCAAAACCGTCAGAACCAGGACTTTTACCATCTTTCATGTTTTTCAAAGCAGAGCCGGCTTTTCTAAACTTATTTCTCCATTTGATTAAGGAATCTTGTTCTTCTCTAAGATAGTATTGGACATTCTCGTATTAAGGCTTTTTACGTCACATGTATCTAGGTATCTAGGCGGGAACGACTGCAGCCATGTTTACCTCAAAGGTCACGTAAGACCAAGTGGGGAGAGTGGCTGTGTCCACAGTCATACTGGTTTCATCTATCAGCGGAACAGCAATGACCTGGGCTGCGGGATACGTGCAGCAGTTTGCTTGATGATGGCTGGTGGGGCGGGGGGGGGGGGGGTTGTCCCCCGATGGGCTTTGCAGTCATAAAATACTGCCTGGTACCCTCATGGGGACGGTTCTGCAGAAGTTCTGTTGAATCGAGTCCAATGGGCATCACACAATAACATCTGCTAAAAAGTCTTGAGCTACTTCCTGGCTTCTCTGTCGGGAGAGATCAGAAGTTTAATGTCTAGAATGCGCTGACATTCTCTTAAACCGAAATTTTGCAAAAATGTAACATGTTTGTGTGGAGAAGCACTGAGTATAAAGTCATTTACTAATTAATGCATTGTCCCAGAGGAAAGGAACTAGACTGCAAAAGCGGTGTATGTATTTCAGCCGAGAGATCCACTAACATGTCTCTGCCCGAAATGTTAAACGATGATTCGCTTCTTTCTTCTATTTGCAAATGTTTACTGCAGAGTCCAGTGGGTATCTATCTTTAATGATCTCCACAGTAATTATTGTTCGTGGTTTTTTTTTTTTCATATGTTTCTCGTTCGATAACCTGTTCTCTGAGGGTCACACACACACACACACACACACACACACACACACACACACACACACACACACACACACACACACACACACACACACACATACATACACACACACACACACACACACACACACACACACACACACACACACACACACATACATACACACACTTTTTTCCCCTTTCTTCCTCTGTTCCTCTGCCTCCCTGTCTGTATTAGCCCTGTTTCCCATATGGTATTATGTTTGGATTTGGCATTAATTAGCAGGTAATCAAAGTCCCGTTCTCTCCACAGCGGTTGGCATTTATAAAGAATACTTTTTTTTCCCCTCCATTCTTGTGTTTGTTTATTCGGATTTTTTTTTGTTTTTGTTTTTGTACACAGTATGGCTTTTTGTGCGTGTGGTTTCTTCGTGTATCGATGTATTGCAAAGAATTGGTTCCTCATTTATCCAGCCCACCTTTGTTTCATTTACCTTGTATCAGCAGCAATGGATTTCTATTGTTGTAATTGTTGTTACTTCCAAGGTGAAATGGTTTCTCACAGACAAAAAGTATGGACTAATGTATTACGTTTATTTGAAACACCACATTATGTTTTTCATTTTGTATATGAAGTGATGTACAAGAAGATTATGTATGCAAAAGGTCTTAAGACTTAACATGGCATCAATAACGATATCGTCCCTGAATTGCCAGAGACTAGAAGACCTTCAGAAAAGAAGAGACGTGTTTCATTTTCTTAGAAAAAAAAAAAAGTCACACTGTATCTACTGCCTTCAGGATACTCACTTCAATGAAAAGTTCCAAAGATATGTAACGTCTGAATGGGGATCTGAATGGGGATATAGATTTTTTTTTCTCCTCCTTTAAGTCCAATGCTAGGGGAGTTGCAATATTATTTAACAATAATTTCGAATTGAAAATCAACGAAATAGAAAGGGATTCAAACGGAAACTATATCATTGTGTTCGTGACAACCTTCGAGATGAAGATTCTGCTGGTAAATATTTACGGACCTAATAAAGATAATTGTACGAAAACCTAAAGGGAAAAAATACAGAAATATGAAAATCATGCACTTGTTTTAGCTGGTGACTGGAACCTTGTCCTCGATCCCTATTTAGATTATGATAATTATAGCAATATAAACAATCCAAAGGCAAAACAATTTGTTGAAAACATGATGACTGACTTCGCTCTGCCAGACGTTTGGCGACATAATAATCCACAAGTAAAACGCTATACATGACACAGACCTTATGGCAGCCATTCATCACAGCACACCACATGGACATCAGATAAGTCCCTCTTCGTTCTTTGTTTGTACTGTCCTAAATGTTAAATGTGATCTATTTTTGTTTTGCTTGAAGAAGACCCAAGAGGTCGAAATACATCGTGTCTTGTCCTGTGCTTTGTTTGTCAATGTCCTTGGCGGCAACTAACCCCCACTCTTTCTAAATTTTGCTTCGTTCTCCGCCATCAGTCGCTCCATTTTGAAACTATTAAAACCCGATGTTTAGCACACTTTAGGTCTTCGTTTTCTCAGACGAACTCAATTAAAAGTCTGTTCAATTTTTCAACAGTTTTGAGAACTGTTGTAAAAATGCCAGCACCCAGGACCACGAACAGAATGACGTTTATGATTTAATCTAACACTACGCCCTTGTGATCCCAACCTGAGACAGTTACATGGTCAGATGACGAAAACGGAAGCAGATACTTTAAGATGAAAGACCGTAATCGAGTTGACGTATGATAAATGAATTTGAGCTATTCAAGGTAAACGATCTTTCAGTCAGATAAAGCGATCTACAAACATCAGTTAATTCTGACGCATTTATTGTCTAATTTTGTTTCTTAATATTCATAGTACTATCTCATCTCCATCCACACATTCAACATTTTAATAAATGTTGGAAATGATCCCCCTTTCGTTAGTGTCATTTGGCGCGTAGGCCTAAATGTCTACATTCATTACAAGGTATTTGTCGTTAAGAACGAAGACAGCTGAAACTGTTTGCTGTGAAACTATCATGTTCCTATGCAAAGGGGAAAAAAAGTGTTAAAAA
>JADBJO010010769.1:0-20000 GCA_016801955.1 Conus betulinus | reverse complement strand
GCGAAAGAACATGGTTTTGCGGTGTCTTAGACTGATGCATTTTTCGTCTGTCCGTGGGCAGGGGTGGTTGGGTCTGTGGGGTGTGCTCGACATCTAGAGGGTGGTGTTTTTCGTCGGTGGGCTCTGCAGTCATAAAATACGGGCTGGTACGCCCACGGGGTTGCTACTTTAAGACTGTTATGAGTTGCATCCTGTAGTCTGATTTACCTCTGTTCAGGAGCAGTTATGTCCCTTGATATCTTAATGGAGTGTCCTGCGCGTGCCTGTACCCATCGTCAACACAGCGCAGGCCTCCAAGGGTGGTACAGGACTGCTCTAAAGGCAGGTGAAGACAATGCTTCTCTGGGTCCTCCCCAGCACCTTCGGGTGTTTCTTTTTTTTCTTCTGGTTTTGCCGTGTCTGAGACTGTGATGCATTTTCGTTGAATCAAAATTGAAAAAGTAACATGTACTAATAATCCTATGCTTATACAATGTACCATTTTGGTAAGAGTTTCTGAGAAATAATTCAGTACACTAGTAGACAGTATCATTTGATTACTGCACAGTCGGTTCGAGAGCTCTACTACTACTCAGGACTGAGGAAAGGCATACATTTTAAATGACTGACTGACGAGAAAGCTGTATATAAAACTGAGACAGTGAAAACGAAGAACAAGAAACAACTCATCTTCTCATATTCGGCGCAAAATGGCTGTTGGATGGTTCAGTGCTGGAGATGGAGGGGAAGACAGAATGACCTTCGGGCTATCAACAGCAACATGGACATAAAAACCTTTTGCAGACACGAAAACAGAATGGCAACATTATACCGAAACACGTGAATGGGTTTATTTCAACATTAGGTGTAATCTGTTCACATATATAACTATAAATAAAATCATTCGAAAGGTGCGCGAACTGAAACCCGAAAGCGTTGTACCACCAGTTATGCCGTATTGCTCCAAATAAACGACAACAGTACGTTGTTTGTCATGGAAATGACAATGCACGCAAAATTCATACGAAAAACGTTATCTGTTGCGATACTTTTCCCTCTCTGAAGTACGGATTTTGAAGGAGGCTATCCTTACCATACACAGGGTCAGTCAAGAGCATTGTTTTAACTTTAGGTCTACTTTGTTTAAAACTTGGAGTAATCGGAAGAGAGAGTATTGCGCAAGTAGTTTGGAAAGCTGAAGAAGAAGAAGAAAAACAGCCTAATGTACCAGTGGGGCCTGTAGAAGTATTTCCCTCTGACAAACTGCTGGAACTGTAGAAGTATTCCCTCTGACAAACTGCTGGAACTGTAGAAGTATTTCCCTCTGACAAACTGCTGGAACTGTAGAAAACTGTGGATTCCCCTCTGACAAACTGCTGGAACTGTAGAAGTATTTCCCTCTGACAAACTGCTGAAACTGTAGAAGTATTTCTCTCTGACAAACTGCTGAAACTGTAGAAGTATTTCCCTCTGTCAGACTGCTGAAACTGTAGAACTATTTTCCTCTGTCAAAGTGCTGAAATTTTTAGAAGTATTGTCCTCTGTCAAAGTGCTGAAACAATCAGCCGGAAGCGATCCAACACTTCCTACAGAAGCCTGCTCTGTGACGACTTAGAATGTCGACACGGACAGGCATTCCATTAGGACATCAAGGCCCGTAACTGCTCCCCCAACAGATGCTGTTGTGTGATGGCCACTGGAGCAATACAATAGAACGTTCTCGGGAGTATCCCCATGGGGGTACCAGGTCTTTTTTCATGACTGTAAAGTCCACCGGCAAAAGACGTCACCACCAAGCAAACTGCTGCTGCATGCACCCTGCAGCCACACTCATGATGCTCAGAGGACAGGTCAGACCAGTACAATTTCAGACACAGTCCAGTTTTGGCCACATGGTTCTATGTGCTCTCAGGTGTTTTCTTTGTACTTCATATTCGGTTCCTACCACTAGATCACTTAAGGGCATTGAGTTAAGGTCTTCATGTTTGGTTCCTACCGCTATGTTAGTTAAGGGCATCATGTTAAGGTCCAGCTCGCTTATAACGAAATGAAGACCAGCTGCTGAGCCGTATCAATAAATCGTTTAGAAATCCTCAGACTTTCCCTCCATAATTCACTGCATTCTTTCCCGATATTTTGAGAGAGAGAGTAGTGACAAGAACAGCTTTTTATCACTACCTTCCTTGCCCTTTTCCCCTTACAAAGATCCATATTCCTGTCAAAGAAAAACACTACTTCCTTTTCAGATAACGCTGTGACATCACAAATGAATACTTCCCTTTACCCGACGAGTCTGATGGCCAATGCCACCCTGTCTAACCTGTCGGAATATTCTCCATCCACCTGGAGAAACTGGTCAGCTCCAGATGGCTGCATGGTGGTGCTGTTCAGTCAGATGAACCTGTTACCCGGCAACAATCCTGATGCCATTGTCAGTTTAGATTTGAGACGCCTTGTTCATCAAATGAGAAACTACATGCTTCTCTTGCTGTTTGTGATTGGAGGGCCAGCTAACGTCATCAACATGGCGGTGTTCTACAAGCAGGGTCTGAAGGACCGTGTCACGCTGTGTGTCTGTTTTCCTGGCCCTCACGGATGGACTGTATCTGACGTCTGCCATGACATTCCAGGCTGAAGAACTGTACATGCAAATCCTCTCCAAGAGCAGATTAGGTCCTTTCATTATTTTCATAATCAACAATAAGTTATTAGTATTTTTAGGTACTTATTACGCTTCTCCTATCTTGTCTGCCGTGATTGCTTTGGAGAGATGTCTCTGTGTGTTCAACCCATTGAAATTTCACAGCCTGATACGAACTAGAACGATGGCGGTTATTATAGTTTTGATTTATGTCTCAGTGTATGCGCTTTCATTCGTCCTCTTCATTCGATTTCGTATCGGATGTTTATATGATCCCACATATGATATTCGCATTATGGCATCTATTGAAGGGGAATTCTACAAAGCTAACAAGGATCTGATTAACTTTATGGAAGGCGTTGTCTTTGGTGTTGGTGTTCTTGGAGGGACGATGGTGGTTGTGGCGGTGTCAACAATACTGACGATTATAAAACTTCAAAAGATCAGGCAATGGAGATCAGAGACTTCTTCCTTCTCATCACGTGACATAGCTCTGACCAGAATGCTTGTGGGCAGTTCCATTTTGTTCATTATGTGTATGTCGCCCTATGGTCTCTTTAATATTGCTAGGCTGTTCTTCCCTGAGGTGGATTATGGACAAAGCCAACATAACTATTTTGTGTGCTGTAGACTAATTGGTGAAGCAGTCATTCTGCTTAAGCCCTGCTCCCAACATCTTTGTGTATTATACTATGGGCTCTCGCTATCGAAGTACGTTCAGGACTATTTTCAGGAGGAAGGCACCATAACAAATGTCTTCAAGTGGAATAAAAGTTATAGTCCGTACATGGACGGCATAGAACAAATGTGTTGTGGTTAGGTATCTTCCACACTCTCCGTTCTTCTGACACGCCTTTCAGTCTTCCCTATGTCTTCTTCTCCTGTGACTGTATCTGTCCATGTTTTAAGCTAATGTACATGGTGTGCATATTTTCGCTGCCCCGCTGCCCAGTAAGGTGTGGACCATGAGCGTGTTCAATAAGCAAGAAAAAATATCTATGATGGCTTCGTCATTTGTTTTTGCAATGTGCTGTTGTCTGGAATTAAAAAGCGATAGAAATCTCTCTCTTCAATACATACTAACCATATCAACCAAGCAATACACAAAAAAAACTACAACATTTCTTCTAACATGAATGCTTTTGGTCAAAAGTGTACAATCATTCCGTAATCGCCTTTTACAGGATTAACCTGTTCGGTAAAACCGTAACCTTTGACAGTCTACACTGCGCACATTGAAAAAGAGTTTAAATCACGATGGACGTAGGTTTGATGTCATCCATTATATCATAATTATGTCTTTTTAACTGTCCTTTCAGTGTCTAAACCTGAAGGGTTCGTTCACTTTTGCAATGAATGCTTCGCACTGAAGTTTGTCGTTTGTTAAACTGCTGGTAAATTATGAGAATAGACAACGCACAAAACTATTCATATACGTGAGAATACACCACGCTAAAGGCTATTCATATACCTGAGAACAGACCACGCTGAAAGCTATTCATATAGGTGAAAATAGACCACGCTGAAAGCTATTCATATAGATGAGAATAGACTTCGCTGAAAGCTATTCATATAGGTGAGAATAGACTTCGCTGAAAGCTGTTCATATAGGTGAGAATAGACTTCGCTGAAAGCTATTCATATAGGTGAGAATAGAGTTCGCTGAAAGCTATTCATATAGGTGAGAATAGACTTCGCTGAAAGCTATTCATATAGGTGAGAATAGACTTCGCTGAAAGCTATTCATATAGGTGAGAATAGACTTCGCTGAAAGCTGTTCATGTAAATGAGAATAGACCACGCTGAAAGCTGTTCATATAGGTGAGAACAGATCAAGCTGAAAGCTGTTCATATAGGTGAGAACAGACCAAGCTGAAAGCTGTTCATATAGGTGAGAATAGACCACGCTGAAAGCTATTCCTATAATAAGAGAACAGACCACACTGAAAGCTTTTCATGTATGTGAGAACAGGCCACACTGAAAGCTATCCATGTATGTGAGAACAGACCGCACTGAAAACTACTGATATATGGCAACTTTCAGACCAAATCAGCACAACCAACCTCCACAAGTTTAACTGCATTTTCGTAAATTATTCACGTGCCATTTGCATTGAAAAACGCACCTGCAATTTTTCGTGAATGACGAGGCAGCTACATCTGTATGCGCTAGAGGCTGTTACCTTTTGCCATTGTATTCTGCTTGGTGTGAGCCAATGGTCAGTTTTATTCTGTTTCACTATAATCATAGTGTGACATTATTTTTTCTGGGACTTTCAGTTTTGGTCTCAATGCAAGAGCATAACAGATTTACTGCTCGATTTTAAGAACTGAGTTTCTGTGTCACACAATGTCAGTAGGCCTTTTTACATTCAGAACAACAGAAATGTGACAGGATTCTGGCAATACAATCCGCTATCCCAGAGACAACAAACCCGCTAAGATCATAGCTGCATTACCGTCATTTTGTCTCTAAACTTCTTAATCTACTTGGCAAAAGATGGTAAATGATAGGACTAACGATGCCCAGACTGCAGCAAATCTTTGGAGAGGTTTAAAGACGTTAAAACCACAACCAGCGTTGTTACTGCCTGATTTGCAGAATCATTTCATTCTGCAAACGGACGCCTGTGGCACTGGTCTGCGTGCATTTCTAAAAAAAAAAACAACATGATCTTGAACATCAAGAGGTGAACCACACAAGAGTGGTGTACAGCACGAAAAAAGAAGTATTCTTTAACAAAACCTAGCGGTCTGGGTGTTGTGTGGATGGTGAAACAGCTTGCTAGATACATGTTTGGCACAACCAGTGTGGCCTCTGATGGATCAACGCCCTCTGACATTTCACGTCTTCAGACCAAATGAGTCTCTTATGGCAATGCCTTGAAAATTCATGATTTTTTTTTTTAATGTGAGTATATCCACATGATTACGTTCGGTAAACATGTATACTGACCGTGCATTTTCAACAATGACTAACATATGCAAAGTTGATGTTTATTGCAGTGTCATTGAGTTCATGTGAGCATGATATAATCATGCGTTAACAATATATTGATAACACGTGAATTATATTATCAACTACAAAAAAGAAAGTACTCTTTGATTATTCCAACCCTCCCCTCCCCTCCCCTCCCCTCCCCCAATTAAACTTTCCTATTTTTTCCTGATGAGGATGCTTGATTTTTGTAAGAAACGTTAAAAGCTGCTTCGTGGTTTAAATTTACACTTCACAGCATTTTTTCCTTGTAAACAAAACTGCAAGATGATTGAGTGCTTGTTGCCTTTACCATGTCAAATTGAAAGCACAGTTTTGTCATTGTCGTCCTTCAAGGTCTTTTTCCTGAGTGTTAGCAAATGAAATGCATGCGGACTGGTTTCTCATTTCTCCGTTTTTAAAACGTGTAGTTTCGTCCATTTTGTTTTGCACCAGAGCCACAAGATATCTACTTTGGTGGGCGGAATGACTCTAGTTCCTTGTGATGGTTCAGCTTTATCGTAACCATTTTTTCACCGTCCGCAGTTAAAACTGCTTGCTGACCGTTTATTTGCAAACCGGCCATTGTGGGGAGTGTATTTGCGCTGAACCTTTTGCTTCGTATCTTTATCTTATCTCAGTAGTTACAAACTGAATTGCTAAATCATTAAGCCATACGGCGGTTTTCTAATCCGATGTTGGTGACCACATCAGCAAATTTGACATTTTTTTTCTTGAAGGAGACTGTGGTCCTTGAGGAACCGTGCGTTTTGTGGATATATATCTGACAGCTGCTGACATACATGGTTGTCATATTGTGAACTAACCATCATGCCTGATGGCGCTGTCCTGGCCTTGGCATTGTAGCGGTTATAGCTCATCAGCGCCACCATGAAGGCCATCAGACTCCTTATCTCCGGGAACTCGGGTAACCTTGTTTTTACAGGTACAGCATGAGAACCCTGACTGACCGCATGAGAAGTGCCTGACTGTGTGTTTATCATGTGCAGCCTTTGTAACCTTGCTGTTTGCAGGCACCAGACCGCATGAGAAGTGCCTGACTGCGTGTAGCCTTATCATGCGCAGCCTTAGTATAACCTTGCTGTTTGCAGCACCAGACCGCATGAGAAGTGCCCGACTGTGTGCTTATCATGTGTGGCCTTTGTAACCTTGCTGTTTGCAGGCACCAGACCGCATGAGAAGTGCCTGACTGCGTGCTTATCATGTGCAGCCTTTGGGCTCATGACCGAAGACATTGTTCTTCAGGGCGTTGTATGAAAGGAAAAGAGTGCTTTGGAAGAGCCAAGGTGGTTGGAGAACTCGCGCTGACCTAACCTTTCCAGAGTCCACATCTCTAGCCCTCGGGCATTACAGGGAGGTAGACCAGCCACGTGACACAGGACAGCTTCCTTGACCCCTTGACCATGCAACGATCACATCACCATTTCTATCATTTACCGCTCCTTTGAACTGGTCCAGCTCTCACTGAACGCTCTAAGACCATTCTCTTTTTTTTTTCTGTATGAACACTTCCCAGTGCTAGAACTGAAGAGACTGGTCCATTTTGTCACCATGCAATTTCTGCCGTTCTCTGAGCACCCTACCTAAGTCTCTAGCTGAATTTTCATCAGAGTCGATGTTGATAATAAATGTGATGTCCATACTGACAACGTAACTACTTAAGGGGCTGCCATCTGCGTGATTCCTATATTTCCCCATCAGTTGACCTTCCCAGCCACTAACGTGGTCATGACATGGATCACATAATTTCTACAGATTACTTGCATCTCCGTTTTTGTCTGTCCAGTCTTTGTCATGTCTTCTGACTACGTACTACCGGCTTACCACTTGCATTCTGCACTGTCTCCGAAGCGCCTTGTGTGTTCTGGTTGAGTGAAACCTACAGAATATCGACAAAGCTCAGCTGCATCAGATGTCGCCGATCTGCTGAAGCATGAACTCCCATCTCTGTTGATGGGTTCACCATACTGCTGCAGGCTGTCCTCGATGACCATGCTCCAGAGAGGCTGCAAGAGGCTGTATAGGGCATGTCATTGTCATGGTGCAGCTCACCTTCCACTAGCTGATGAGCCCTCAAGCATGAGAGGAGACGTGAGGGACTACTGGTTGTCGTCTGGCTTAAGTATTCCTAAACAAGTGATGTAGTCCATTAAACGTAAAGGTGACTGACACACACACACACACTCGCCCACACGCGTTTTCACCCTCTCACTCCCACACACACACACACACACACACACACACACACACACACACACATATATATATATATATATATATATATATATATATATATATATATATCAGATTAAGTAAAATAGATGAATGCCTGATTTCTTTGAATGCTGTTATAATCAAAGCAAAACAATGACCCAGATTGATTTTTCTTTTCTAGATTTGCACTTGTATCACATCGGCGATGTCCACCTTTCCTTTTGTTCTGCGGTGTGGTCATGATCAAAAGTGTTGGCTCACACACACACACACACACACACACACACACACACACACACACACACACACACACACACACACAGAGAGAGAGAGAGAGAGAGAGAGAGAGAGAGAGAGAGAGAGAGAGAGAAAGAGAGAGATCAATACGAAGTTTGATAATAAGTATTTGCTGAATAGTCCAGGTGTTGAGAATCTCCAGGTGGTCTCTCTCTCTCTCTCTCTCTCTCTCTCTCTCTCTCTCTCTCTCTCTCTGTGGTGTGTGGTGTGGTGTGTGTGTGTGTGTGTGTTGTGTGTGTGTGTGTGTGTGTGTGTGCAAGCAAGTCTGTGTGAAAAGTGTATATGACTCCCACCCCCCCCCTCTCTCTCTCTCTCTTTCTGATATGCTGACACACCACACGTATCAGACTACCCAAACGTCTAAGTCGTATTGAACAGGGTGAAATGCAGCTATGATAAGGATCCAAGAACAATCACAATAGCAGCCACATACAGTCCCTCTCCCCCCCCCCCCTTCCCTCACAGCCCTTTTCCCACTCTCTCCACCACCACTGCCTCAACCCCCCCCCCCCCCCCCTTCTTCTCCCCAATCCACCGCGACCCATGTTGGTTCAGTCGTTGTCCCTCCACTATCCTCGCCGTCCTCAAAGAAGGCACAGATAATGGCACTGGTCATCCTGGCCTTTGAAGTCGGAGACTATAGGGAGGGAAGGTCCCCTCCCTGGGCAGCATCGTTGGATATGGCTGTGCAGAAGACCTTGAAGGTGACTATGGGGAGGGAAGGTCACCTCCCTGGGCAGCGTTGTTGGATATGGCTGTGCAGAAGACCCTGAAGGTGACAATGGGGAGGGAAGGTCACATCCCTGGGCAGCATTGTTGGATATGCCTGTGCAGAACACCATGCAAGGTGACTGTAGGGAGGGAAGGTCAGACCCTGGGGCCTGGCAGCATTGTTGGATATGTCCGTCCAGAATATCATGAAGCTTTCTTGTGGCTCTGCTTTGTTGTGACTCTGCTTAGTTGACATTCGTGATCTAAAAAAAAAAACCGTTCTGCGCGATAGTAAGAGAGAGAAAGGGGGGGGGGGGGGACAGAAAGTTGTCTGATCATATACGGCTAGGGATTGGTAATGCTAAAAGACAATCAGTCACCAAGCCACCCTGATCCAGAACCCCCCCCCCCCCCCCCCCCCAATCCCAATCAACTCACACCCCCACACCAGGGCCACCACCACCACCACCACCACCCCCCCCCTCCCCAATCAACACACACCCACACCAGGGCCACCACCACCACCCCTCCCAATCAACTCACACACCCACACCCTATTTCGTACCAGCCGACTGTGCACCGTGTGTGCTGAACGAATTTTACAATGATTAAAAAATAATAAAAAGAGTACCGCTGAGTGTGTGTGCGAGCAGGGGCCTGGGGTGTCGTTTTGTGTCCTACCTCCTGTGCCATTCCTGTGGGAATGTCCCCACGTCCTTCGCCTTGTTTCCCCCCCCCCCTCCCCCTTTTCCCTCCAGGTCACAGTTACATTCTGGCTTTTCGCACCAGCAGTCCACAGGGATGGTCAATGTCAATTTGCCATATGAAAAACTCATCATAGGAGACACTGCACTGCCACTCCGGTGATACATGGTGTTCAGTGGTGTCATATACTGAGCCCAACATACTGAGTTCATATATACTGCAAGTCAGCAGCTGCTGTTTGTGTCTGTAGGACCAGTTCTAGTACGTGCACCCTCCGAACCTCATCGCACTGTCCACGGTTTACATCGTACTGACATTGCCTCTTTATAAATTGGCTGTTTTAATAAGAACAACGGACAATTTCAACAAATTCAACCTTTTTATCAGTTTGATAGCATTCTAATTCGGGTTTCTGTAGTGTGTTGCAGTGATCTCACCTGCATCCAGTTATGGCAGATGAGAAACCTTTGACACTGAAATCCAGCCAGGCTTCCGGAAAGAAAACGAAGACTGTGGGTCCAGTCTGCATCATTCACTTTCAGCAGAATAAAAGAGACTGCAAAGTAAGACAGCTTTCTGAGTGTGGCTTCAGGAAAATCAAAGAGGCAGCTGAGGTCAGAAAAAAACAAACATGGCAGTGAAAGTGAACGGTTGACTGACATTTGTTCCCAGATACCAGATGAATACATTCCGCATCAACAGGGTTATCACAGGTGGTGTTACACTAATTTTACAAATATCTCCAGACTTTTGAAACGAAAGCATCCACCCGAGAAGGGAGAACCAAGTTCCTCAAAGAAACAAGAGCAACAAACCCAATCGCGACCAGAGTGTTGTTGCCTGCTGACAAATGCCTTTTTTGTGATAAAAATCGTATTACAAAGAAAACACATGTTGAAGGTTGGTCAAATGTGTCACAAAAACAGCTGAAGACTCTATTAAAGAAGCAGCCCAGAGAAAACAAGACCAAAACATTCTTTTGAAGGTGCAAGACATTGACTTGGTTGCTCGAGAAGCACATTATCACAGCTCATGTCGTAAAGTTACACTAGAGAGGATGATAGGAACCAGAGAACTATCAAAGATGCCCAAACCATTTAACAGCAAGCTGCACACAAAGCTGCATTCTACCATATTGTTCAATATGTGAAGGACAGCATTGTTGAAGGAAACAATGTAGAAACGGATGACCATTTTAAGAGAAAATTATCAGCAATACATGCTTGAAAGTACACCCCAGCATTACAATGAAAATTACAGAACAGGCAAGCTAAAGTCCAAGCTGGAAAAAGAATCTGGCAACCTAATTACAGAAGCGAACTCGTCTATTCGTCAGTTGTTCCCAAAGGTCAAGCAGTTGAGACAGCGTTTGAGACTGCTGCCTCTGATTCCAAGAGGCTGGAGGAAGCAGCTCTAATTGTCCGCAGGATCATTCACTGTGCTCAGCGAGAAGCCGGCCAATGCCCTGGCCCCCCTCAGCCAGTTTTCTGCTGAGTGATGCTATCAGTCCACCACCTTACCTCAAGACTTTATTTCAGTACTCATTACAGGAAAGAAAGGGGCAGGAGTCATCAGAAAGAAATCAAAGATTGGCCAAGTCCTTTTCCCAAGACCTTTGTCAGGCTGCATCAAGAGGTCAATGGCTGATGCCAAAGCATCTTCTCTTCTTGGCATGACACTTCGGCACCTCACAGGGAGTGCTGAAGTGATCAATCTGATCCATCGCTTCGGAAACTGTGCTTCCTACTCGTGCATCTTAGAGCTGGAAAACAGCAATCTGCAAGGACATTGATGACAGAGTGACAGTTCTTCCCCATCATTCAGACCAGACAGGAATGTGGTCACACATCTGTGTTGGGACAATTTTGATTTTGATTAAGAGACCCATCTGGTGCAGGCACAACACACACTGCTCATGGACTGATTATTCAAGAGGTTGCAGAGGCAGTGCAGATGCCTTGGCTGAAATTCCTGCTTCTTTGCCTAGAACTAAAGATCGATCAGTCGCAAGCAGATCAACAGTGCTTGAGCCGTGCTTTGCAAAGAGCAAATGTGAACCGAATTTAGCAGTTACACTGACAGAAGCACCTCACATGGAAGAATCTGTAAAGTCATCTGACATTCTGTGGATGTGCAGCAGGGCTCTGGCCAAGGATAGTGCACAGACAGTTCCATCTTGGGCTGGATGGGTTTCTCTCACAGCAAGCAGTGCACAAAGCAGCTCCAACGAATCAACAGTGGAGTATATGCCTCCTGTCTTCGCTCCTATCACTGACAATGCAACAGTGCAGCATATCTTGCGCATATCGCAAGAAAACTTCCAAGCAGGTGGGCCAGCAGTATACCATAGTGACATTTGACCTGGCGGTGTGGCAAAGAAAGCCTATTCCATTGTGTGGCAGAACCCACAAGAGTTTGGTAACATCATCATCAGAATGGGCGCATTCCACCTCACTTGTGCCTACATGTGTGCTTTGGGAAAAAAAGCCTGAGGTGCAGTGGATTCGAAGAAATTCTTGTTGAGTCAGGTGTTTGTGCCAGTGGGTCAATAGAGAAAGTCATGACTGGCAAGCACTACAACAGAGCTCTTAGAGTCTTAGAGTTCACAAACTTGTCTTGGAAGCTCTTGAACGTCTTCTTCTACAGGCATTTGAATCGTCAAAGAAGGACTTTTTTGATGAAGAAGAAGCAAGAGCAGTGGTTCTACGCCCTTTCCATGGATCCATCAGAAGACAGACTGTCAGAAGCTCTCACAAAATGACAGCTGCAAAAGGATACTGTCCCGCATGTCACGCTTCAGAGAGCGAGTCAGCATTGCATTCCTTTACAGGGTGTGACACGACCAGTGCTTTTGTGAAGAAAGGAAAGCTGGTGGCTCTCAGACTCTTAAAGCAACACCCAGAGTTCCTTGCCACTTTCAGTCAGTTGGGAAAATCTACTGAAATTCCAGCTCAGTTATTTGCAAAACTTGAGCAATTCACATGCCTTCTGTATGGAGGGAGGTCCGTGACTGATATAAACAAACTGAGTCACCAGAAGTTTCTCGAACGCTTTTGGAACTACTCCATCAGTCCTGTTGGACACCTACAACGGAGTGGACATGAGCCTGCTCCCACCATGCAGAGACTCATTGAGAATGCATGTCAAAAGAGCCAACTTCCAGGCGCTTGTCTGGAATGAAGCAGACAAGGCAACTGCAGCCATTCGTCAAGCAGACGGCAATGGTTGGCATGTTGTGATAAGAAACTGGAAATCCAGTGGACAGCTGGCTTTTTCATGCCACAAGAAACTAGTGGAAATCCTAGTGCAGCAGCCCCAGCAGGAAGAGGGTGACGAAGAAGAACTAGTGGAGCAGCCCCAGCAGGAAGAGGGATGAAAGAGTTCCCCGACTCTGAAGCTCTTGATGACTTCATCTTTGAAGCTGATAGTTAGAGTTCGTTCAGCCGCCTGAAATTCAGTGCAGTCAGGATGAGAAATCTTTGTGTGACACTGACAATAACAGCAACTGCTAATGATCTATGGTGTGACACAGAAGTTTGTTGATCAAATATTGGTCATGTTTGTTTTCTTAAGTTAACTAATTATCATACCTTGTATACTGGCTGTGTGGCACGACATTCCGTGCTTATGTACCATATTCATTCATCATTGAATGCAAATTTTGATTATTTTGCTAGGTCAGATGCTGAAAAGGAATCATGTTAGCTTTCATGATAAACTGATCACTTTTGTTTTTATTTTTTAAAGGTGCTTCATATGTGTTGTATTTTGCGCCGCGTAATGTAGGTTCCTCGTGCATTATATCTCTCAACCTTAAACGCAGAGTATCATACAGTGTTGTTTTTGTATTTTGCGTTCAATCTCGTGATAGTAGTGGGATAGGAAGAAGAGGAAAAGCAGTGGACTTACTGCATTTGTGGCTTTCATTCATACGGCAGAGATGGTGCTTTTTGTTCGTCAACACTGTAGGTCTCCATCAACACTGTAGGTCTTTACGGGCTCAGGCTATTTACCTTTACGTGAAACATTTCGTCGTGAAGTGGTCACACAATGCAGATGGGGCCTTTTTCTGATTGTTTTAGACACGTCTGCTGTGGTTTCCTTGGCTTTGGAAGACAACAGAACACTCACAGATGGGAAAGATTGTTTGTTTCTCTGCGGCACTGTCCTGAGGTTTGGCAGCGGACAGAAGGGAAGTGACGTCATCCATGATCTGGTGACAAAGCAGACGATAGCGGAAGCTGTTTGTAGTGTCGGCGAGAGAGAAGACCGAGTGAGGATTGGTTCGGCCTTGGGTTCCCTTGCTTTTGACAAGTAAAACTTTTTTTTTCTTGTAGAGCTTGTGTTTTGTCAGGTCAGGATTTGTTTTCATGTTAAAATCACAACCATGTCCTACATTCTTTTTGTAGATCAAGTGAACACAGCGGATCTCACCACTGTCAAAAGATGAGTCACGCATTGTCCACATGACCACACGCACAAAAAAAAGGTATTTTACCCGTCCAGCAGAATGAACTTTTGAGTGAAGATGGAGTCATTAATAGGAAGTGGCAATTCGAGCCTAGATTTCAGTGACTTAAAGCAAAGAAAAAACCAAGGGGGGGGGGGGGGGGGGGATTATGTTTTTTTTCAAACACAGTACGTCTGGCATGAGATCAACTCTTCCAAGATTAAGTGCAATAGCAGTGCACTGCACGATCCTCAGACATCGTCCGTAAGGGCGTGAGCGACAGGTGTATTTCAGTTCAGAGAGAGGGTAGCCTCTATAAACGCTGGGTTATGGGGTACCCATGCGACAAATCTCAGGGAGGGTGTGGATATGAAATGCACCCACTCTTTGATGCATCGTTTGGGTCATTGCCCTTCTTTCTGCAATTTGGAACATGGAACATGCAACCATCCACCTTTGGCTAAACAAATGTTAAAAATCAAAACCAGGGATATTCAGTTCTGTTTGATCAGAATGATTCGTGACAAGCTAAATGTACGTATGTATAGTGCATGCGAAACGCTTTCTTTACATAAAGATGTAAATAACAAACATTGGCATGGAGTGTACACCAGTCTTCTTTTAGAATAGAGGGTGGTGTCTGGTTGTATGACGTCTTTCATGAAGTTGTCCGACATTCAACGATGCATTACACAATGTGTTTTAATGCCCTCATCTATGCTACTGCGTTTATATGTCTGGGTTTCAGCTCAATAGTCTGGAGGTAACAAACCGTTTTTCAAGCGTTACACTTCAAAATGTTCCTGATAGTAAGCCCCTTTCCACCCATACAGAAATATATCGGTGTTGAGCAACCGAGCCGAGCTGAGCCGTGTATCCACACCATCCTGATGCTGTCTCAGCTTCGATGGACCAGGTCATGTAGCTCGCATGCCAGACCACTGGCCACCCAACAGACCCCTCTATGGTGGCCTCCAACACGGAATGCTTCAAAGATACTCTCAAAAACATCCTTGACTTATTTGACTTATGCCTCTTGATTCTCTGAGGAACATATGGCCGCGACGACACTCCTCCAACGCACGTGATTTTGGCAGGTCCTCTTTAGCTGGGCCCACGTCATTCCGGTGGCCTTCACCTCGGCATCGACACTCCTGTGCCAAGTCCGTTTTGGTCGACCCACTTTTCGTTTTCCTTGTGGATTCCAGTCCAGAGCCTGTCTGGTTACGTTGGATACAGGCTTCCGTAGCGTGTGGCCGATCCATCCCATTTTCCGTTTCTTTATCTCAGTTTTCTATTGGGACTTGTCTTGTCGTGTCCCACAGTTGATCATTGGAGATAACTCTGGCCACCTGATGTTGAGGATGTTTCTGAGACACCTATTGATGAATGTCTGTAGCTTGTTGGTGTTGGTCTTGGTTACCCGCCATGTTTTTGAACCATATAGAAGAACAGACTTCACGTTTGTGTTGAAAATGTCAAAACATCCTTGAAAGCGTTTAACATTATCCCTGACACATGGGAACAGCGTGTCATAGATCAAGCTAGTCGGCATTACGCTTCCCACAAAAGCGTCAATTCATGTGAAGAAAGGGGGACAGCCGCAGCGCAACAAAAAAGGCAGGCAAGGAAAGTCCGCCCCATCAATCAAGAGCAGGTCTTCCACATTCCCTGTCCAAGACGTCACCACACATTCAGTGCATTCATCAGCTTTATCAGCCACCTGCATGTCCACAAATCATCCCCCCCCCCCTTCCCCCTCAATCCCAAGATGACTGAAGAGGTTCTCGTCGACTCAACGGACGAACAAGGACGAGGCATTCTCGTTGCTTGTGCCCTCTCACTACTCATTAAGTGCGTCTCTGTCAACGACCTTCGTGTTAACAGCGTCTAAAAAGTCGTAGGTCGTGCAATAGGTCATGCTGTTTCTTTTCTAGATGATCCACTATGATACATCATGTTGTCTTCTATATATCTCACCCTTCCCCCCATCCGGCAGTCAAACATCTCCCCATCCTGCACCTGACTGTGACACCAATCAGTGACATGCACTGTTTTTATTTTTATTTGTTTTGTCCTTTTTGTGTTTATTTGTTTTTGTTTTGTCGTCATTGTAGTCAACAGGTCCTTCATGAATGGTTTCTCTGTCGCATTCTTATTGATTATTGTTGTGGGATAAAAAATACTCGACAGCAAGTTTATTGCCCTGTCTGTGGGTGGCCGTTGTGTATTTATGTGAATACCGTTTTTGAAAATGCAGATACAGATGATCAAGATTATATCATTCCTTCATTGTTGGCCAGTAGGTTATAATGATGAAACACACACATCATCTGAAAGAGTCCGTCACCTTGACCTACTCTGAAAGTAAAATGCGACGCTCAGAAATCAGGTTTAAATCGTGGGCCTTTGCAGCCATTATTTTTGTTGTCGCAATGACTGCGATTGTGTCCCAAAATCACTGTATGAATGTTGGAGTGAAGGCTGAGTGGTAGACCAGCACAGTCGAAGTATTCTGCTGTTTTCTCTACCATCACATCAGGCGCAGGTTAGTCTCTCTTATCAATGGTGAGAGCATTCGGTGCTGTCACTTCGTTCTGTTATGAGATGGAATGCGCTACAGGAGAGAGGTGTCTCGATGTCTTTAAGAAACATATCCGCAGCTTGCTATTCTTGGCGAAACGCTTGTCCGAATTGGCGGGCACGATCAGTCTCGATCACATTTTTATTGCGCACACACACCAGTTCATAGACAGTGTGTGGTTTTACGCTCAAGGGGGAAAACCAAACACAAATCACCTCTGAACGATGGGCAGTGTACTTGATCAACTCCCAACTGCCGATTACTGTCCAGCACGCACAGAAAACGTGGAATGTGTAGTCTCGATCCCATCGTCAATACTTTGTTTCTCACCAGAATGTGTTTATAACACGCGTGGCCAGCATCAAATTGGGTTCAGTTAGCTGTCATGGGTTACCAGATTTCTAACTCTAAGGGCAAAGCTTTGCTAGGGATTCGGTGCTCTTCCATGGATGTGCTGAACGGATTGAGACTCGTGCAAAATAAACGAGAAAATAGAACTTGGAATGAGGTGAGATAAAAGACAATGACAAAAAATGCCCCCAATCTTTCCGTAATACATCATAATCATTTTCAACTATATAATCATGCATTAACAACAGTCCATTAATACCATTTACGCGTATAGACAGTCTGGTTCAGCAAGTTCAACACACAGACATTTTGGTGCACATGCGCACGCGCGCGCGCGCGCGCGCGCGCACACACACCACACACACACACACACACACACACACACACACACGTGCGCAAGCACGCACATGCACATACGCACGCACGCACGCACACCACTCATGCGCGCGCTGTCATGCACACATATATACGCACACACACGCACAAGACTCACAGAGAGAGAGAGAGCGAGAGAGAGAGAGGCGAAGAGAGAGAGAGAGAGAGAATGTTAAAACCCGGAGAAGAGGTTTACAGCTGGTATTCAGCGAGGAAGGGACCGTAAGCACCTTTCTTTCTTTCATCCCGTGAACTTTCTTTAGCTTTACATGAGTTGAAGCCGCATCTCTAGGTCAGGACCGATAACCGATAATGCCCTTCTGCTGTCAGAAAACACTGTAGCTGCTGCCCAGGACATCAATCTGCACCTCCTGGATGTTGGGGTCTCAAGGCGCTGCATGTTTTGATGTACGTCTTAGCCCCACAGCTGTTTGGACTGCTGTTCTATGTTGGAAAAATGAAACTTTATGAAAATGCTCTTTTGCCCCTTCTCCGCCAGATTGAGCGGGAGTTCTTTCCATCCACATGCTCTCTCGTTGACTTTGGGGTTTCTTGTGTTTCTTTTTCGCAACATGAAAAATCGGGAGCTGTTTCAACTCGTAGTCTGGTGAGCCTACAGCGCGCTTTGCTCCAAACTGTAAGGCGTAGACTTTGGCTTGAAAGTCAGGATCCCTCAAGTTGCCGACTGACATGGACTGGCATACTTGTAAGTCCTCTATTCTTCACATGTCACAGCAGCTTCAAAAAAATGGAGAACTATATCCAGCCAAAACATGCTTGCCAGAACGCACTGACCATTCTGGGAGCTATGGAATCTTTACAGGGCTCGGGACCCGCTCCAAACTGGACTACGGATGTGCAGTGTATGGCTCGACCAAACCTTCCTACCTGAAAAAATCTCGATCCCATCCACCATTAAGGGCTTCCGCACCATTCCTGCTCATTAATCTGTATGCTGAGGCAGGTGAACCATCCTTCTTGAACCGTAGTCTGAAACTACTGTTTATAAATCTATCTTCTGAATCCCAAGACCTTGCATATGACTGATTTTGACCCCCAAGTCTCAAACGAAATTTGAAGACCACCCCAGTTCCATCCAACCCTTGGGAATTCGTATTCTTCCCCATTTGAAAAAATGCAGAATATGAGCTTAGAGTCATGTCTGATTATCCAAGTTTCCCGATATGAACCACCCTGCTCTTTCTTTACTCTAAAGATCCGTTTTTATTTAGCCTCATACCGTAAAGATTTCACAAAGCTCCTTGGCGTACAAGTCCGTTTTCGCCGAACTGTGTTCAAAATTTCCTCCTTCAAAAAGAATATTCACCGACGGTTCCAAATCTGTGGAGGGGGATGCCTCTGCTATGTTCGTTGTTCAACAGGTCCTTGTCAGGATATATATTCTAAAACAATTCACTGTGACAGCTTCATCTATACTGCTGAGCTGACAGCCTTGGTTCTTGGCTCTTGAAATGATCTCTAGATCAAAACATAAAGATGTCTTCATTTCGTCAGACCCGCCTTTCTGCTTTGGAGGCATTGCCAGGCCATAACTCAAGCAACCCTCAACTTTTTGGAATTATTCGCCCTGTACACCTCTCTGAAATCAGATGGATATAACATAGTTTTTGCTTGGTTTCCCACCATGTGGGCATTTGACGCAACGAGGTGGTTGATCAACTTGCCAAGAGTGCCACAAAAAAAGAGTTCAGCACACTGATCTGAAACCCAAGGCCCAGATTTGCGTCGAAGGCCTCTGGCAAGAGGAATGGACCTTGCTGACGGATAACAACTATCTGAATCCGTCCAAAACCTGAAAAGAGGTTGTCACAATGTTCCCGAGGGGGCTGTAAAGAAAGAAACAAATCTGGTGCCGTTTGCAGACAGGCCAACTCCTGTAACAACCCATTCTTGTCTTTTAAAAGGTGAAGGATCGATCCCCAAGGGTGCATTCCATGTCATGTAGCCAATCATTGGAACATATCCTTCTAGAGTTTAGACCATCTAGACTGCCACACACACAACACACACACACACCACACACACACACACCACCACACCCGCACGCACGCACAGCCCCACACACACACACACACACACACATGACACACACAACACCAAACACAGCCCACACACACTCATGCATACGATACACGCACATCGCGCACACTACATGGGTCCCGTGCCCACACATCCATACACACACATGTGTACATTCACTACACAACATACAATGAAAAAAAAAGCACAAAAAAAATAGGACACAACAGGTTAGGTAGGCACTCAAGGTCTGATCAGCGCGCTGGGCTGATGCGTAGGTCAGACCTCTGCTAAAAATCGTAGCTACGAACCCTCCCCTAAATTCTCTCATCTTGGTTATTAATTCATTTATCCATCAGCGCAGTGTGGTCTCAAAACTTAGTCAATATGGTGTAGCGTACGCGACTAAAGTCCGCCGGCAGTGACACACTTCTCCTTGAAAGGTGGAGCTGAAACTGAAAGTGTATCTTGACAGGGTTGTTTTAGATATGACCTTATTAATGGACTTCAACGCAGTGACAGCCCTTTACGAGGCCTTTTGCGATCATCTGGGCTATTAGTAACGTTACCTTCTTACCTCATGTCACTCTGTTTGAATATTCCTCTGAATGGTTTTTCTCCTTCTGAAAGGCATGGTGTGCAAGCCAGTGGCATT
>JADBJO010010768.1:67500-69899 GCA_016801955.1 Conus betulinus | reverse complement strand
TTGCTGCTGAAAGAAGAACGGCGAGGGTGCTTTTACCTCACTGCCCCTCCTCTCCACACACCCATCTGTCTCTAAACGTCTCTCCAACACAACACCACCAATACATCTACTCGCGGAAACCCGTCTTCTGTTCAGCTCTTTGTTGTTGATTCCCCGATGTTCTACTCTCTCTCTCTCTCTCTCTCTCTCTCTCTCTCCTCGTCCTCTCCTCCTCTCTCGTCTCTCTCTCTCTCGCGCGCGCCGCGATCTCTCTCTCTCTCTCTCTCATCTGTGTCTGTGTGTGTTGTGTGGGTGTTTGTGTGTGTGCGTGTGTGTTGTGTGTTAGAGAGGAGAGAGAGAGAGAGAGAGAGAGGAGAGAGAGAGAGAGAGAGAGAGGAGAGAGAGAGTTAGAGAGAGGCAGACAGACAGACAGACAGAAAAGGCACACACACCACACACACAAGCACACCACACACACGCACACACACGCACGCAACACGCACGCACTGCACGCACGCACACAACACACGCACGCACGCACACCACACACACACCCACACACCACACACACACACACACACACACACACACACACACACACACACACACACACACACACACCAACAGAGAAAGTAATTATCTCAAACCTGTTTGTTCTTGAGCGTCAAATTGAATGTGAGGCTGAAATGTTCTAGAAAATCGTGTTCGTTGACAGCGGGATGATGTTAGGGAGAAGATGACACCGACAGGGAAGGCCATACTCCGAGGGAACGACGGAGGTAGTGCTGGTGATGATGTCAGGGAGAAGACTGACATAGACAGGGAAGCTATACTCCGAGGGAACGGAGGTAGTGCTGGTGATGATGATGTCAGGGAGAAGACTGACATAGACAGGGAAGCTATACTCCGAGGGAACGGAGGTAGTGCTGGTGATGGATGATGTCAGGGAGAAGACTGACATAGACAGGGAAGCTATACTCCGAGGGCACGGAGGTAGTGCTGGTGATGGATGATGTCATGTCAGGGAGAAGACTGACATAGACAGGGAACTATACTCCGAGGGCACGGAGGTAGTGCTGGTGATGATGTCAGGGAGAAGACTGACATAGACAGGGAAGCTATACTCCGAGGGAACGGAGGTAGTGCTGGTGATGGATGATGTCAGGAGAGAAGACTGACATAGACAGGGAAGCTATACTCCGAGGGCACGGAGGTAGTGCTGGTGTGATGATGTCAGGGAGAAGACTGACATAGACAGGGAAGCTATACTCCGAGGGCACGGAGGTAGTGCTGGTGATGATGCTGGGGAGAAAGACTGACATAGACAGGGAAGCTATACTCCGAGGGCACGGAGGTAGTGCTGGTGATGATGTCAGGGAGAAGACTGACATAGACAGGGAAGCTATACTCCGAGGGCACGGAGGTAGTGCTGGTGATGATGTCAGGGAGAAGAGACTGACATAGACAGAGAAGCTATACTCCACGATGGAACAGAGATAGACAGGGAAGCTATACTCCGAGGGAACGGAGGTAGTGCTGGTGATGATGATGTCAGGGAGAAGACTGACATAGACAGAGAAGCTATACTCCGAGGGAACAGAGATAGACAGGGAAGCTATACTCCGAGGGAACGGAGGTAGTGCTGGTGATGATGTCAGGGAGAAGACTGACATAGACAGGGAAGCTATACTCCGAGGGAAGGGAGGTAGTGCTGGTGATGGATGATGTCAGGGAGAAGACTGACATAGACAGGGAAGCTGTACTCCGAGGGCACGGAGGTAGTGCTGGTGATGGATGATGTCAGGGAGAAGACTGACATAGACAGGGAAGCTATACTCCGAGGGCACGGAGTAGTAGTGCTGGTGATGGATGATGTCAGGGAGAAGACTGACATAGACAGGGAAGCTGTACTCCGAGGGCACGGAGGTAGTGCTGGTGATGGATGATGTCAGGGAGAAGACTGACATAGACAGGGAAGCTGTACTCCGAGGGCACGGAGGTAGTGCTGGTGATGGATGATGTCAGGGAGAAGACTGACATAGACAGGGAAGCTATACTCCGAGGGCACGGAGGTAGTGCTGGTGATGGATGATGTCAGGGAGAAAGACTGACATAGACAGAGAAGCTATACTCCGAGGGAAGGTAGGTAGTGCTGGTGATGATGTCAGGGAGAAGACTGACATAGACAGGGAAGCTATACTCCGAGGGCACGGAGGTAGTGCTGGTGATGGGATGATGTCAGGGAAGCTATAGCTCCGACTGACATAGACAGGGAAGCTGTACTCCGAGGGCACGGAGGTAGTGCTGGTGATGATGTCAGGGAGAAGACTGACATAGACAGGGAAGCTATACTCCGAGGGGACGGAGGTAGTAGTGCTGGTGATGATGTCAGGGAGAAGAAGACATAGACTGACATAGAC
>JADBJO010010768.1:47500-62500 GCA_016801955.1 Conus betulinus | reverse complement strand
GTGTGTGTGTGTGTGTGTGTGTGTGTGTGTGTGTGGTGTGTGTGTGTGTGTGTGCGTGCGTGCGTGCGTGCGTGTGTGCGTGTGTGCGTGCGTGCGAGTGTGTGTGTGTGTGTGTGTGTGTGTGTGTGTATATATGTGTGTGTGTGTGTGTGTGTGTGTGTGTGTGTGTGTGTGTGTGTGTGTGTGTATGCATGCATGCGTGCATGCGCGCGCCCGCACGCGTGTGTGTGTGTGTGTGTGTGTGTGTGTGTGTGTGTGTGTGTGTGTGTGTGTGTGTGTGCATGCGGAGCGCGCGCGCTCGTGTGTGTGTGTGTGTGTGTGTGTGTGTGTGTGTGTGTGTGTGTGTGTGTGTGTGTGTGTGTGTGTGTGTGTGCAGTGAGTGTGAGAGGCAGACAGAGAGAGAGACAGACAGACAGACAGACAGACAGATACTGAGACAGAGACAGACATACAGACCAATAGTCAGACATGCGGACAGGCAGACAAACAGAAGAGAGACAGACAGAGAGACAGACAGACAGACAAAGACAGAGACAGACAGACAGACAACAGAAAGACGGACAAACAAGGAGACACTCATACTGACTGAGAAAGCAATTATCCCTCGACCTTTTTGTTATTAAGTGTCAAATATTGAAATCTGAGTTTAAAATGTTCTATAAAATCGTGTTCATTAAAAGGGTGATGGTGGTAGAGAGAAGATTTACAGAGAAAGGAAAGTTGATGTGCTGGGATGCAATGGAGGTAGTAGTGGTGTGAGGGAAACTGGGGTGGAATGGGCTGGGGCGGGAGGGGGGGGGGGGGGGGGATCAGGGGCATTTGGGGAACTAAAAATGTTGGGTTTTGTTTATTTTCTCCCATGTCATGAAAGAGAATTTATCACAATTCCAGGAAGTCAGAAAGGTTTGGGTTCGGTTTTTTTTTTTTTTTTTTTTTTTTTTTTTTTTTTTTTTTTTTTTTTTTTTTTTCCGAATTGGAGAAACATGCGCACTCGTTTTGTAAAATGGGGAATCACATAGAAAGATAGCCCACAGTATTTCTTTCACATAAAAAGAAAACTTAGAATGACGAAAGATATTGCAATACTACATTACATTAGCAAAAAAAAAAAAAAAAAAAAAAAGAAAAAAAAAAACAAAAAAAATGCAGGAAAATGTAAGCAAACTGCCACCAGAATAAGCATGATTAATAGGATAACTAATAATAGGTCTATTAATGTGTGCACAAAGAATTTTTCACCTCGAATTCTAAATCACACTCCTGAATCATGTCTTTCAATTCCCACATGAATGAGTGGCAGTCACATAAAATGAAAATAATATACTACTATACATATAAAATTGAATATCATGAATAGGCTAATAGTGCAATAGTACATCGCATTGAATCTGCTGTATTTGAGAATGTATCATTTCAAGATCATTGGGTTTATTGATTCTTCAATTTCGCTAGTGTGGATTATATAGTGTAAGCAGCAGTAAATTATAAATCCTGACTATCAAATAACAGTGACCAAGCATCCATGACGATGTTCTGTGTGTGTGTGTGTGTGTGTGTGTGTGTGTGTGTGTGTGTGTGTGTGTGTGTGTGTGTGTGTGTGTGCGAGCGCGCGCGCGCGCGCGCGCGCGTGCGAGCGTGCGCAATGGTCTCAATACATTACCTGATGGATGACTCTCTATCCTATCGCATGTCAGTGCAGACAGCTTGTTAAGTCTTTTGATTGCTCTTAAGCTGATCTCTCTCTCTCTCTCTCTCTCTCTCTCTCTCTCTCTCTCTCTCTCTCTCTCTATCTCTCTCTCTCTCTCTCTGTTTTGTATGCCGTGCGCGAGCGTGTGTGTGTGTGTGTGTGTGTGTGTGTGTGTGTGTGTGTGTGTGTGTGTGTGTGTGTGAATGGGATGCTTTCTTTTCGCTACGCTGGATACATGGAGGTGATGGGGAGAATGAGAAATGAAGGGTCACCATGGGTGACCTCAGTATGCGTAGATGATACCGGCAGGGAGATGGGGATGATGGACTGAGGAGATTGTGGTCAGTAAAAGTGTTGGAGCGGGGTGGGGAGGGGGGTACCAGGGTCACGTGAAGATGGGAATGTTGTACTGGCGAAGGTGTAGGGTGGGTAGTGAAAATGTGAAGATGGTGGAATGGAGGGGCGGGGGTCCAGTGATGATTTCAGGACGGGTATGTAGTGCAAGCCATTAGGTGGCGAGGTGTTAGGATAGTGCGGGTAGAGAGATTATGAATGTGGTGAGACAGCAGTAGTGACCTCCAGACGGCGAATGTAATAGACTTTGTCAAGTTATTACTATAATGACTGAAGAATTGTCAGTCTGCACTTGTTTTTTCCCCACGACTTAATTGTTCAGCATTATATTGTTTGATCAATCAGTGGGCGATTGCATCTCTTAGGAGATCCAAGTAAAGGTTGTTCTGCACGATTCTTAGCCGCTGACAATGCTTGGGTTATTGAAACAGCAGAGCTGACCACTCAGACTGTTCCCATATCTTTGATCTCCTTTGCATCCTTAAATGGATCTTCAAGCATAGACTCAAAGATTGTCCCCTATATATCTTATACTGTCTGCAAAATGGTTTTAGTTTTTCAACAACTTTTTTTTTTCCTATCCACAGTTTTCTTTGTTTCTGCTGGCTGCTTTGGGGGTGCTGTTGGATTTTTTTTTGAACCCTTGGTGGGCAAGAACACCACAGAATTACGGACTGTGGTGTGTCTCTATTTGACGCCAAGACCACAGACACGATCAGCCGTGGTCTCCCCAATGAGTCCGATCCAGCGACGAAAGGCCTCGGAGCAGGCAATACATATAGATCTGCTAAGGGTGACCAGGAGATGGTGGAGGTGTGGTGATGTTAGTGATACCAGGATGACCTAACGATGGTGCGAAGAGTTGGGGTGGAGATGTAGATTTCAGAAGTGACCTCAGGATGGTAGAGATAGCGAACGTCCAGAGGTGTACAGGATGGAGAGGGGAGAGGGACAGTGTAGAGGTGTACAGGATGGTGAGGGCAGTGACAGTGTAGAGGTGTACAGGATGGTGAGGGCAGTGACAGTGTACAGGTGTACAGGATGGTGAGGGCAGGTGCAGTGACAGTGTAGAGTGTACAGGATGGTGTACAGGATGGTGGGCAGTGACAGTGTAGAGGTGTACAGGATGGTGGTGAGGCAGTGACAGTGTACAGGATGGTGTACAGGTAGAGGTGTACAGGATGGTGAGGGCAGTGACAGTGTAGAGGTGTACAGGATGGTGAGGGCAGTGACAGTGACAGTGTAGAGGTGTACAGGATGGTGAGGGTGAGGTGACAGTGTAGTGTAGAGGTGTACAGGATGGTGAGGGCAGTGACAGTGTACAGGATGGTAGAGGTGTACAGGATGGTGAGGTGGTGTGTGACAGAGGTGTACAGGATGGTGAGACAGACAGTGTAGAGGTGTACAGGATGGTGAGGGCAGTGTGTAGAGGTGTACAGGATGTGAGGGCAGTGTAGAGGTGGTACAGGATGGTGAGGGCAGTGACAGTGTACAGGATGGTGAGGGCAGTGACAGTGTACAGGATGGTGTGACAGAGGTGTACAGGATGGTGAGGGCAGTGACAGTGTAGAGGTGTACAGGATGGTGAGGGCAGTGACAGTGTACAGGTGGTGGTGAGGTGACAGTGTACAGGTGTACAGGAGGGCAGTGACAGTGTAGAGTGTACAGGATGGTGAGGGCAGTGAGTGACAGTGTAGAGGTGTACAGGATGGTGAGGGCAGTGACAGTGTAGAGGTGTACAGAGGGCAGTGACAGTGTAGAGGTGTACAGGATGGTGAGGGCAGTGACAGTGACAGTGTACAGGATGGTGAGGGGCAGTGACAGTGTAGAGGTGACATGGTGAGGGCAGTGACAGTGTAGAGGTGTACAGGATGGTGGGCAGTGACAGTGACAGTGTACAGGATGGTGGTGCAGTGACAGTGTAGAGGTGTACAGGATGGTGAGGGCAGTGTAGTGTAGAGGTGTACAGGATGGTGAGGGCAGTGACAGTGTAGTGTACAGGATGGTGAGGGCAGTGACAGTGTAGAGGTGTACAGGATGGTGAGGGCAGTGACAGTGTACAGAGGTGACAGGATGTACAGAGGTGCAGGACAGTGTAGAGGTGTACAGGATGGTGTGAGCAGTGGACAGTGTGTACAGGACAGTGTGGGCAGTGACAGTGTAGAGGTGTACAGGATGGTGAGGGCAGTGACAGTGTAGAGGTGTACAGGATGGTGAGGGCAGTGACAGTGTACAGGATGGTGAGGCAGTGACAGTGTACAGGACAGGATGGTGAGGGCAGTGACAGTGTAGTAGAGGATGGTGAGGGCAGTGACAGTGTACAGGTGTACAGGATGGTGAGGGCAGTGACAGAGGTGTACAGGATGGTGTGGGCAGTGACAGTGTACAGAGGTGTACAGGATGGTGTGGGCAGTGACAGTGTAGAGGTGTACAGGATGGTGAGGGCAGTGACAGTGTAGAGGTGTACAGGATGGTGAGGGCAGTGACAGTGTAGAGGTGTACAGGATGGTGAGGGCAGTGACAGTGTAGAGGTGTACAGGATGGTGTGAGGGCAGTGACAGTGTACAGTGGTGAGGGCAGTGTGTAGAGGTGTACAGGATGGTGAGGGCAGTGACAGTGTAGTGTACAGGATGGTGAGGGCAGTGACAGTGTAGAGGTGTACAGGATGGTGAGGGCAGTGACAGTGTAGAGGTGTACAGGATGGTGAGGGCAGTGACAGTGTACAGGAGGTGTACAGGTATGGTGAGGGCAGTGACAGTGTAGAGGTGTACAGGATGGTGAGGGCAGTGACAGTGTAGAGGTGTACAGGATGGTGAGGGCAGTGACAGTGTAGAGGTGTACAGGATGGTGAGGGCAGTGACAGTGTAGAGGTGTACAGGATGGTGAGGGCAGTGACAGTGTAGAGGTGTACAGGATGGTGAGTGACAGTGTAGAGGTGTACAGTGACAGTGTGACAGTGTAGAGGTGTACAGGATGGTGAGGGCAGTGACAGTGTAGAGATGGTGTACAGGATGGTGAGGATGACAGTGTGAGGGGTGAGTGAGGCAGTGACAGTGTAGAGGTGTACAGGATGGTGAGGGCAGTGACAGTGTAGAGGTGTACAGGATGGTGAGGGCAGTGACAGTGTAGAGGTGTACAGGTGAGGCAGTGACAGTGTAGAGTGACAGGATGGTGAGGCAGTGACAGTGTACAGGATGGTGAGGGCAGTGACAGTGTAGAGGTGTACAGGATGGTGAGGGCAGTGACAGTGTACAGTGTACAGGAGGTGTACAGTGTAGAGGACAGGATGGTGAGGGCAGTGACAGTGTAGAGGTGTACAGGATGGTGAGGGCAGTGACAGTGTAGAGGTGTACAGGATGGTGAGGCAGTGACAGTGTAGAGGTGTACAGGATGGTGAGGGCAGTGACAGTGTAGAGGTGTACAGGATGGTGAGGGCAGTGACAGTGTAGAGGTGTGTACAGGATGGTGAGGGCAGTGACAGTGTAGAGGTGTACAGGATGGTGTGTGTGTACAGTGTAGGTGTACAGGATGGTGTGGGCAGTGACAGTGTAGAGGTGTACAGGATGGTGAGGGCAGTGACAGTGTAGAGGTGTACAGGATGGTGTGGGGCAGTGACAGTGTAGAGGTATACAGGATGGTGAGGGTAGTGACAGTGTAGAGGTGTGGGAATATACAGAGTTAACCAGGATAACGTCGCTAGCCAGAATAGATTTTTTTGTCCTGTCCCATCTTTTTCACCTATGTGGCAGTGCACTTCATTGAGATCCCTCGCCTACAGCCACATCCCGGTACCGGTAATCCACAGGAAGCAATGTCAAATCGTCAAGAGTCAACCCACCAGAGGAGACACTGCGCTGCCACCAAGTGGACCTCGGTGGTGTTCAGTGGCGCCTGTTCTGATCTAACATACCCAGGACACCACCTACCACAACTCTACTAACGAAAAATATTTGCTTAGTCGAGGAGTCGGCATTACTGAGTCTCCCTCGGAGGGCGCCTCCACGTCGGTCCAGCGACAGCCCCCATGAACTAGCCAAAACCGGTGAGCCGACAGAATCAAACCAAGGCCACAGACGTAGAGAGGGCATCGACACTGAGGTCACCATGAGCGCAGGATACCAAAGGGTCTTGGATTTAGGGGCTTTTTTTTTCTTAACGCTGATCGATAAGAATGAGGATGATGACGATGATATTACGGATTTCCTTTCCTGTCTGAGGCTACACACGGCAGGGCTACAGTCTACGCTTAGTTTCATAATATATCCTGGCGTCAACCAGGACCTAGAAATACAGACACCTGCAGATTTGGTCAGGAAGTTTGAGCAACACTGTCAGAGACGCACCCATTTAGTGGATGAAACTTGACAGTGTAGGACAGGGCCTTCCATACCGAGCTCGTAGCAAACGCAGCTCCGAGTAGGAGCTGATTGGGGCAGCTAAATTCCACATGGCTCTGATTAGAATCGAACCCACGACCGCGACGCTGACAACTTTGCCACGGCGGCTGGTATAATGGTGGGGAATAGTTTGCGCGTTGAGGTTTTGGAGATATCGGAGATGACAACGTATAGTGGGGGTGATGGGGGTCTGGAAGTGTAGAGGACGCCATGGATGTGGCTTGACAGCAAGGGCTGACCCCAGGTGGTTTTGGTAGGTGGAAGATGCAGGTGTGGCTTGACAGCAAGGGCTGACCACGGGTGGTGGATGTTGTGTGGGTGTGGAGGTGGGACGTAGGGACTACCTCAGCTGGTGTGGATAGTGGGAGCTGGTGTGGATAGCAGGTGCTGGTGTGGATAGTGGGTGCTGGTGTGGATAGTGTGTGTGCGTGGTGTGCGTGTGTGTGTGTGTGTGTGTGTGTGTGTGTGTGTGTGTGTGTGTGTGTGTGTGTGTGTGTGTGTGTGTGTGTGTGTGTGTGTGTGTATGTGTGTTTGTGAGCATGCTTGTGTGCATGTGTGTGTGTGTGTGTGTGTGTGTGTGTGTGTGTGTGTGTGTGTGTGTGTGTGTAGGGGGTATCAGGTGCGACCTCAGGATGGTGTGGGAGTTTGGGATATGGCAGTGTGGAGGGGATGATGGGTGTGACTCAGGATGATGGCGGTGGTGTAGTGGGTTAGCATGGAAGGTGATGGGTACACAGGAATGACATCAGGACGGTGCGAATGAGGTAGCGTGTCGGATACTAAACATGACCTCAGCATCATCTGTGCGGGGATGGGTGGGAGATAGGAGTGGAGGTGTGTACCTCACCATCATGTGTGGGGATGGGTGGGATATACGAGTGGAGATGTGTGAATCAGCATCATCTGTGTGGATATGGGTGGGATATAGGGGTGGAGGTGTGTACCCAGTATGGAGGGACACTAGGAGTGGTCTGACTTCTTCTCACAGCACAGTTCACAACTCAACACAGCCTGGAACACTGACAAAAATATCTTACAAGTAATTCAGGCAAAACTTATGGAATTGCAACGCACGGATAGTGTGTGCGGTGTATGTATGTGTTGTATGCCTGATTGTTTGTTTGTTTGTTTGTTTGTCTCTTTTCCCAAAAAGTACTGATCAAAAATCCTATTTATTGTGTAGAATCACTCTCTCACTCGGTTCTCCCATCCCAGCCCCTCTCTCTCTCTCTCTCTCTCTCTCTCTTGGGCGGGGGGGGGGGGGGGGGGGGTGTGAACTGCGGCTAACTGCGAGTAAGACGCACTTCAAATCGTCTGCCATTTAGTCTCCTGGTGGAGAATACAGCAAGTATCCAGTCGTAAACCTTTCCAAAATTTCGCAGTAAGAGTTATGCCATCGACACCGACTCATTTCAGAGCGACATGTGGCGCATTGCACCCAGTCTACGTGTCTTTCATGTCACGTAGAGCGAGGAAGAATTCGGCAAGCCGAGTCACCATGCTTACGCTGCACAACCGAGCTGACGGTGTTACCGTTGGACTGCTCCTCACCCTGTTGTTTTGGGGAGGTTTGCTGTTGCGCTGCGGCGACGTTGAGAGAACCCTGGACCCAAGACGCAGAACCCTGGACCCAAGACGGACGCACTCAGGCAGAGCAGACTCAGCAGCACGGGCACTCGGACGACCAGCACGGACAGAACACCCCTCGACGGCAGCCAGGCCACTCCTCCACGTCAGCCGACACTGGACGCGAAGATGGACAACATGACGGAGATGTTACAGTCCATGCACGCTACAATGACCAGTAAGTTCCGGGATGTGGAGCAGAGTGTGCAGAAACTTAGTGAACAGTACGCTGCCCTTCAGCAGAGTGTAATGGACTTGCGGGAAGAGGTGGTGGCTTTGAAAAAGAAAACGAAGATCTTATTAAAAGCAATTCTGAGCTAATGGCTAAAGTACAACAATTAGAATAGAAAAACTGATGACCTAGAAGATAGGTCCAAAAGAAATAATTTGATTTTCTATGGACTTCCACAGAAATAGGGATGAAACCAATGAACAGTGCGAAGGTAAGGTCAAAGATCTGATCACTGATAAACTGGACATTGCTGGTGATATTGAATTTGACAGAGTACACAGGTTAAACGAAAAGCAAGACTCTCCTATCATTGCAAGATGTTGTTTCTATAAGGATGAGATACAAATTCTGAATGCAAAACGAAACTGCAGGGATCGACTATTTTTGTTGGGGAGGATTTTTCGTACCGGGTGAGAGAAGTGAGAAAAAAAAAAAAACTTCAGCCCATTTAAAAGACGCTAGGAACAGCGGGGGAGAGAGCTAGGATGGTCTTTGACCATCTTGTCATCGAGAACAAAAAGTACTTCCTTGATGACAATGACCAGCTGAAGGAGAGCAGATAGCGGGGGAGGCCGGCCAGGTGCTAAGTTTGATTTGTCTTACCGTGTGAACAGTCATGGGAACAAAGCTGACCCTGCACCGGCAATCCCCGCGCCTCGCTCTGCTGACTGTGTCACTAGTGAGCTGTTTTCCCGCTGACAGTGACAATGTGTCGGAGCCAGCAACAGTGAGCACGTGCGAGAACGTGCAAAACGAGTCGTTTGTAAATGTGAATAAACCCTTTTCCTTTCTTTCGTACAATGTGAATGGATTGTTTTCAAAACTACTTGATCCTGATTTCATTTCATTCTTATGTGAACTTGATTTTGTTTGTTTATCTGAAACTTTCATGGAGGAATGTAAACCCAGATTCTTTTCCAGGTTTTGAACTTTTTTCTCAAGCCAGCGGTGCAGTTCACCAAACAAGGGAGACGATCCGGCGGAATAATCAGTCTCATAAAAAATGAGTGAGTTGACTTCCTTTGTGAAAGTGTTAAATGTTGATTATGTCAATATTTTTGTGTTTCTGATTGACAAACAATTGTTCGGAATTGATAAAGATTTCGTTTATGTATGTTCGTATGTTCCACCAGGAACATCACACCGTTTATGCCCGTTTTAACATCGATAATGGGATAAGTGTAAATGAAGATGCTTAGTTGATTGTTTATTAAGTAGAGATGTTTATATTGTTCTGAATGGTGATTTGAATAGCAGGACATCAAAAATATTTCTCAAGATTTCCGTGGGTTACCAACCATGATCTACAATACAAAAAAGCCAGCCTGTTAGTGTGAATCGACGTTCTGAAGACTGTCATTTGAATAGTTTTTGGTAAGTTGCTTTTAAATATGTGCATTGCTATGGGATTATGCATACTGAATGGTGTATGTAAGGGCGACCTAAATGGTTGCTATACATACATATCTGAAACTGGAAACAGTGTCAACGATTATTTCATATTTTCAAATGACCTTCTTGCCCTTGTTTACGACTTGTGTGAATTTTCTGTCCTGAACGTATATAGAGTCTGACCACTTACCTATTTGTGTTCGTATTTCCTTTCCATGTCAAAATAGAATTAATATTGATAAAAATAATGATGACTTCGTAACAGAAAAATATGTATGGAAAGAAGAATATGTGTATTTATACAGAGACACTTTTAGTAATGGTGAAATGCGCTAAAATAAGTATTGCAATGGATTTAATTAACACTGATGTTGATGAAGCGTTAGATGTGTTTAACGATTGTATTAAGAAAAGTGCCGATTGTATGAAAATGCAAATATTCCCCAACCGAACAAAAGCACATGATGACTGGCTTGATTTTGAATGTACGGTGAGTAAGAGAAACGTTAGACGTTTATTGAGAACTAGCCGGCGTTCAAAAGACCCTGAAGATAATAAAGAATATGTAATTGCAAGACGGGAGTACAAAAATTACTGAAGAAGAAGCAGAAGGAAGGGATTTAATAAATTGTTGATAGATAAAAACTAGTAATGTCAATAAAAAGTCAAAAGGAATTTTGGGATACGGACCGTAAAACTAATTTTAAAAGTAAGCAGGTAAGAATTATTATATGTGCTGACACATGGTTCCAACATTTTCAGTGTTTGCTACAAACGGATACAAATGAAGTTCCATACGATGTTTCTGAAGAAGAGGTAGATAACTATATGAACCGCCCAATTTCTAAAGATGAAGTGCTGCTGGCTAAAAGGAAAACAAAAAAAAAAAAAAAAAAAAAAAAAAAAAAAAAAAACCTGAAAGGCAGCTGGGCCTGATGGTATCATAGGTGAATTGTTTAAATACTCATGTGAAGAAGTACCCCGTTTTTTTTAAATATTTCAACAAGTTATTTGATAGTGGCACATTTCCTCGACGTCAGACAGAGTCTATCATTTTGCCTATTAAAAAAAAAAGGTAACTTAAATAACCCTACTAACTATAGAGGAATTTCTCTTAGTGATATTAGCAGTAAACTATTTAACACGATTATTAACAATCGATTGCAAGAATGGTAGAAGAAAATGATATCACTGGCCAGCATCAGGCTGGTTTTTAGAAAGGATATTCAACTATTGACTACATGTTTACCTTGTTAGCCCTTGTTCAAAAACAATTCTCTTACAACCGAAAATGGTATGTAGCATTTATAGATTTTGAAAAAGCATTCGATTCTATTAACAGACACTTGCTCTGGCCAATTTTGTTTAAAAATGGTATTAAAGGAAAATTGTGCAAATGTATTAGAAGTATTCATAATGTAGTAAAAGCGAGAGTTCGATGTGGTGCGAAATTAACAGACTGCATTGAATGTACAGTTGGACTAAGACAGGGTGATGTTTTGCAGTCCAATATTATTTTCTTTATTTATTAATGAGCTAGCAACTTAGGTGATTAGGAATCGAAGACATGGCGCTATGCTGTCTCTGGGAGGCATTTGAATTATTTATTCTGTTAGTAGCTGATGATGTTATCTTACTATCTGAGACTGTAACAGGACTGCAAACCCAGTTAAACAATTTACAAAGAGCATCTGCTTCTCTTCAGTTAAAGGTTAACATGAATAAAAGTAATGTCATAGTATTTCGAAAGGGTGGTTATTTAAGTGTGAGGGAAAGATGGTTTTATGATGGTAGTATAATACGCTATTGGTTTAAATTATTACAAACTGAGCAGCAAAGAATTTCACATAAAGCATATGTTGTTATATAATTTAGATCTGAAAGGTAACGTAAACTGGGTGACTGAAGTGCGAACCTGTTTGTTTGAATATGGTTTTGGGTTCGTCTGGTACAATCAGGGGGTTGGAAACGTTAACGATTTTATTACATTTCGCCAACTGTTACTAGACTGTAGTTGGCAAAAAGGGAATGAACATACTCAAACCAGCAGCAGATATGACATGTATAGACATTTTTGTGATACGCCTTCTTCGAAGCCCTACCTATTATTGGATTTAAATCCACACATTTGAAATATATAACAACAAGATTCAGGCTTGGAATCTCAGAGTTAATGGTACATAGCTTTAGATACAGAACTGTCTACAGAAGTGTTTTACTTTGTCCAATGTGTAAAGAAGCAGAGGAAAATGAGGTACATTTTGTTTTTTGCTGCCCAGCACTTAGACATATTCGCCAAAGCCATATAAAACCTAAGTATTATCGACAACCCTCCTTGTTCAAACTCAGTTTACTAATGTCCTCACAAAAGTATCACGACGTGCGGAATGTTTCACTATTTCTAAGGCATTTAAGTTTAGATAATTAATGACGTCTTAGGAATATCACTCTTTTGGTTTTGTCCCTAAGCTGTTTCTGTTTCTATGTATTGTTATTGGTACTTGTTGAGGTTTGTTTTATGTATGAATTTGTGCCCACTTATGTTTATCGACAAACTGCTTATATGATGTTCACACACCCCTTCACAAGGGGCTGTGGCCTATTGTGAATAAACTCATCCGAATCTGTCTCTGTCTCTGTCTCTCTCTCTCTCTCTCTCTCTCTCTCTCTCTCTCTCTCTCTCTCTCTGTGTGTGTGTGTGTGTGTGTGTGTGTGTGTGTGTGTGTGTGTGTGTGTGTTTAACAACAGCAATGCCCCCCACCATTACACATTCACGCACAAGAACGTGTCCTTGCACGCACAATCAAGTGCCTTTCATGAGTGCGTCAGCGTGCACGTGCACACACACACACACACACACACACACACACACACACACACACACACACACACACACACACATACACACACACACACACACACACACGCGCGCGCGCGCGCGCACACACACACACACACATGGTTGCATGTATGCGGGCACACTCTGTCATACATCGAAGAACACCAATATAAATGCGGCCAGCTCCTATTTGGCGTAGCCAATAACCTTTTGACTGTTGACGGTGGCCTGTAAAAACAGTTCTGAAAAAAAAATACACAAGGGCATGAAAAGGTTAACACCTCACTGGGGTAGAAAATATACCCTTAAGCCATGGCTCTGATCAGCATAATTCACAGGGAACAGTTCGCCTCCGTCTAACACCGTGAGCTCGTGCGTGCGTGCGTACGAGTGTGTGTGTGTGTGTGTGTGTGTGTGTGTGTGTGTGTGTGTGTGTGTGTGTGTGTGTGTGTGTGTGTTCGTGTGTGTGTGTGTGTGTGTGTGTGTGTGTGTGTGTGTGTGTGTGTGTGTGTGGTGTGTGTGTGTGAGAGAGAGAGAGAGAGAGAGAGAGAGAGAGAGAGAGAGAGAGAGAGAGAGAGAGAGAGAGAGAGCATTCTCGGAGTGCACGCGTGTTTGTGTGTGTTACGTTTGTGTGTGTATGTGTGTCAGCATGCTCGGTGTGCGCGCGTGGTATGTTTTTATTCTGAAGTTTGTGTCGATGGAAAGAGAGATGAAGGAAGCAAAGATGAGAAAGGTGGCGTAATTAGGACAGGGTGTGTGCAATTCGGGAAGTGCGGATGAAGAAAGACAGTACAAGCCTAACGCATTTCGCCAGCATTTCTTGGTTTCGTTTTCTGTTACTTTCTTTGCTTTGAACTTTGTTTGGTTTGGTTTGGTTTGGTTTTTGGTTTGCTCTCTCTCTCTCTCTCTCTCTCTCTCTCTCTCTCTCTCTCTCTCTCTCTCTCTCTCTCTCTCTCTCTCTCTGTTTTCTGCAAATTTGGACAAGCATTTGCAAACATGTAATCTGACCATTTAGCTAGGGAGCCGGCCTGTTCAAATGACAGCATTTCCCTCAAAGCAACACAGACAGTCATTCATTTACGAAGGAATCAATCCCCGGGTATTGTACAGTCCGGACCCTTTCAGATTCAAACAGGACTGTTTTGCTGGAGCTTAATGGATTGTCATTTCTCTGAATGGATTCTCATTTCTCAAGTCGCACCTCCAGTCTACAATAGCGCCACCACTCTTAATCCGTTTCCACACAACAAACAGTGTTAGTCAGTCAGTCAGTCAGTCAGTCCCCTGACCGCTGGGGTCGTTGGGGGGACGTGATGAGGCAGCCGCCGTTTCTCGCCAGGCTCTTCTGTTGGTACAGTGTATAACACAACAAACAGTGTATATCTGTCGCAGGCATACAACAAACGTATGCTGCTCATAAAAAAAAATGTAGATAAAAAAAGAAATACAAAAGAATCACGTCTACATCTGGCTCAAACCATGCACTACCATCCGACTAATAACACACGCACGTGCGGAACCGACGACCGTTCTCTCATTCATAGAGAGGCTGTGGACTTGCCACAGCCTTCGTCTGCAGCACTGACGGTCGTGAGGTCCAACCATTTATGGCGTACTGTGTTGACGACTTGGGAACCCCTGTCTGTCCACCTAATGGTAAAACAGGTAGCTGACTGAAGTCAGAATACGTTGGGGGCGTCGGGAGGAAAGGCGCGTTCTCTGCCCTCAATACCGTGCCCCGGAACAGGGAACTTCTGACAGCTCACAACCCCTACAGCCGTTCGGATAGGAGATTTTAAACTTGAGCTTGTAGTCATATATGTACATGTATACTATTAATCAAACATCGTACAGACTAGAAAATTTCAAGGATTAAAACTAGTGACTGTGTGACAGGTATTCCTTGCGATTTTTCACCCATTATACGCAGCAAAGATTCAAGAGAATGACCATAACTTGCTTATAAGTCATAGTAAGTTTTTCTTTTTTTACTCGAGCGCACTACAAGCACACATTGAGGGGGAGATCAACCCGTTGTATAACCAAAAAGCACCACAAAACAATATGCTGAGATACCTCTTATTATTTGTTATAAAGTCTTTCGATAAGTGTTCACGGTCGAAGAGATGTGGTTTTCTGTCTGGGTTAATCCATACATGATTACAATGTTTCTGTTGTATCTCCCGACGAGGTCTCGGTTTTCTTTTTCAAGTCGTCCATCTTTTTTGTCCTGTCCTGGCTCTGCTGCCATAGACTGCTGACTTCCAGCCGGAAGACCTTCTGTTGTTCCTGCAGGGTAGCATGCTCTTCGTCTGGAGAGTGCACGTCCGACTTCACCTGTTAGGTTTAACATTAACGTCCTGCTCCATGAAATTCAACTTACTCATAAAGTCATCGAGCAACTTCTTTTTTTTCTGAGAATCCAGTGATCATGTAACTTCATCACGAACTGTCAAACTACGTGACGAACTGT
>JADBJO010010768.1:35000-37500 GCA_016801955.1 Conus betulinus | reverse complement strand
TATATATATATATATATATATATATATATATATATCTGTTAAAAATAGAATGGTAAAAGGAAGTTTTAAAATCGACAGGTCTGTTTCGAGCGCTGGCTCTCCCCAGGATGGTTTTGGCTCTCCTGAGGAGAGCCAGCGCTCGAAACAGACCTGTCGATTTTAAAACTTCCTTTTACCATTCTATTTTTAACAGATGTTGCTCCCCAAGGGGTCGAGCATTTTAAGAATTTTATTAGGCATTTTAGTGGTATTCTTGGTATATATATAAATATATATATCAGTTTCAAATCTTTGCCAAGTCATTACTATAATGATGGAAGAATTGTTAACCTGCACTTGTTTTCCCCCACTTAATTGTTCAGCATTATATATATATATATATATATATATATATATATATATATATATCAACATTAGAGCAAACTTTGTTTATAATTCGATATTTCTTGCAGTCATTGCAACACCAAGCTGCTCTGTAAGTTGCTGGAGTGGTGCTCGGTACTTATCCTTGGAATGTATTGTTTTATTGTAATTTAGTCCCTTGCGGATTCATTCCAAGAACTGGCCCTCAGCACTTGTGTCTTAAGAGGTTATCTTTTTATATTTCTACTTTTCACAAGAAAATGTAGCTTGTTTTGCTCTTTCATGATTTTCTTTTGCTTCTTTGGTGGCACCTTTGGTTGGTTTTTTGAAAACTCAACAGACATACTATGGTATTGCACACCAGCCTTTTTCTGATATAGCATTCTTCTTAAAACCGAAAAGGCAGAGAAGGCGAATTACCACTTTCCGCGGTCACTGAGGAGAAAAATCAGGTTTCGAAATATCGGTATCTGACCAGGAGTTGTATGTTAGTGAGCTTTCTCCCCATTGGAAATACCGGTATCTGACCAGGAGTTATATGTTAGTGAGCTTCCTCCCCATTGGAGATGGTCTCACACTTCAGAGACTATAAGCTTGCTGAAGTTTCATTTTGAGAAGCATTTAATTATTCCCCGTTCACCCACTCAAGCACATAGTGTCAGTTAGGCAGAATCAACTACCACTGCAGATCTGAAGGCTTATCACCCCCCTATTTCTACAATCCGAGACATTAGAGCAAGCTTTGTTTATAATTCAATATTTTTGCAGTCATTGCAACACCAAGCTGCTCTGTAAGTTGCTGGAATGGTGCTCGGTACTTATCCTTGGAATTTATTGTTTTATTATATATATATATATATGTGTGTGTGTGTGTGTATTTATTTATGTGCACCCATGACTCCTGACAATCCCTGCATTTCAAAACATTTATGCAAATTTTTGCTCCACTGAGGCTCTTCAGGCAGCAAGCTCTTCTGTGGAGCTGTGCTCACACGCCAGGAATGTATATATATATATATATATATATATATATATATATAGAGAGAGAGAGAGAGAGAGAGAGAGGAGAGAGAGAGAGAGAGAGAGAGAGAGGCCATGCACATACTCTTAAATTTCCTGTTAGCAAACGATCACTCGGCAGCCCTAAAAACGATTTCCAATATTACCGTTAAGGCTTGTTTTTTCGTTTCCCAGACAATGAAGCTTTTTGACAGATGAGCATGATCTGCACGTGATTCTTGTAGACACAGACAAAACACAAAACAAAGACGAAAACAAACAAAAAAATGCTGTTCAAATTATCGGCTGTCTTCTTTAAAGTAAACATGTCATAGATAGGAAATGAGTTCTAGCGCTTCATGTGTGTGTGTGTGTGTGTGTGTGTGTGTGTGTGTGTGTGATATTGTTTCATTTTGTTTTGTTTTTCATATTCTAAGCCACAGGAGATCATCTTAAAGCAGGGCTGACTGTGCTGTGTAACCTTTCCTTTTTATTTTTTGAAAATTAATCTTGAATCCAGTGGCTCGAGCAGATTATTTTTTTAAAATCTTTTCTCTCTCATTTACCCCTTTTCAATTTCCTTTTACTTTGTGAGGACTGGGGGAATGGGGATGCGGGGGTGGGGGGATGGGGGGTGGGGGTCCCAATTTTCTTGCGTTCTCAGTGGCATTAAGCATGTACCACTGATTCCCTGTCCACTGTGTACAATCCCCATCTCCTTCTACCTCTCTATCACTCGCACTCGCAAGTTAAGGAAGCTATCACCATCAGGCCTCCCAGTGTAGGAGACGCCGCAGATCTGCTGATTCACTGATTTACTGCACGCAGTCTCCATACTGATGAGTTTAATGTGAACATTTGGAGTCCCACCAATCGTCCCGCCCCGAAGGGAAGGCTGGAGACAGTCGCCGAATATGACACAGAGGGTCATTCGGAACACTGCTTTATAGCACAATAAGAAAAGGCAATTTCACTGGAGTTTGATCGCGCGCCAGGGAGAGTTCACACCAGCTGTCCCGCAGCATACGATAAAATGACGGCATGGCCAAATGCAGGCAAGAAATAAGTGAAAGATTCCCTTCATGTTTAAGCCTGTAACAATGTAACAACTACCTGCAAATCGCTAGCAGCGTCAACT
>JADBJO010010768.1:27500-30000 GCA_016801955.1 Conus betulinus | reverse complement strand
AAGTGAGAGAGTACGAAGAGCCCGGACTCAAAAGCAAAGGCTGAACTGTCTGAAATACGATCCACATCAATGTTGAGGAATCTCTGGCCGACGTGGAGCAGTGGTTACTTTTGCAGATTCCTGGCGGGGAGGTCGTGGGTTGGATAGTTGTCAGTCACGTGATTGTGACATTCTTATGCCCCGACTGGCTCCTACCCAAACATAAATCTACTGTTCCATCAATCAAGCCTCACATGAATCAACAACAGGCTCATTTGGGAAGACTGGTTCCATCAATCAAGTCTCACATACTTTACGCGTCTCTGAAAATATTAGTCACTTTTGGTTACCATCATTGCCGGTGTCTGTATGTCTTGGGCCCATCTGATGTCGATTACATATGATGTAAACTAGCGCATAGTACAGCCATGTCATACTGCCTAAGACCAGAAATGAAATCCATAGTATAGTCTTCATTAGTACCATCCTGATCGATCGGTGTTAAAGCAAAAGATTCAGATTATGTGGTTCTTCATGCCCTGCTCTCATGTTGTACTGCTTTGATTACCTCTCCATGTCTTTGCCAAATGGCGAGTTCGTTTTGAGGTCGCTGGTCTCTGCAAGTTCATGGGCACTATCGCTGATGGACGTGATGGCTCCCTCAAGAGAGAGACTCTGAATCGAGCTGGCTCCACGACAAAACGATCATTCTCGTGGGCAGCGAGGCGATGTGACTTAGTAGGTAGTGTGCTGTATACATCAGAAGGAAGGTAGGCACCCCTGCACCAAGGGGACGCGACAGCTGTGCAGTGTCTCCTCTGGAGAATGGCCTCGTTAGGACTTGACTCTGACCGCTCACCTGGGATTGATGGCACCGGGGCGTTGTGGGGACCAGCTGGTACGGTCTATACACCGAAATGAATTGAGCGAGAGAGAGAGAGAGAGAGAGAGAGAGAGAGAGAGAGAGAGAGAGAGAGAGATGAGAGAGAGAGAGAGAGAGATTCCTAAGGATAACGTACCACAACAAGGTAACTCCGTGCTGTCGAAGACAGCATTAATTTTCTGAATACAAAAGAAAACAAAAAACCAGAGCCAGACTGAATTGTTTTGTACGTCAGTCGGTCTCATCGACCTCAGAGCGAAAGAACTGAACGGTGCGTTTGGAACGCGGGAAGCGTGTAAAAAAAAAACAACCAACCACAAAAAGGGCGATACACCAAGTCATGAATCAACCCATCTGCATCAAACAAGAGCTGTTTGATGCACTAAGGACACTCCAGCTCACGGCAGAGCAGACCATCAGGTTTGTAAGCAACGGTAACCTGCGAGCTGCAGTTATCAGGTACTTGACTATTGAGAACCATCTCACAGCAAGACGAGCGAGTGTGTTATCTGGATCACGTGGATCTTATGTACTGCTAGAGACCGTGGAAGAGTATGGCCCTAGAACGTCAGCAGTTTTCTACTCTCTGCCTCTCCCATTCCGCTGGTCCTAATAGACAAGGTTCATTCATCTGCTGGGACACAGCACAATTCCAGAAATGTTCACTGAAGTTTGGTTGCACGACAATACATTTCAAAGATTCTTATTGACGCTGATATCATTAACACAGACCAGCACATTCAAAACATCTTGCCATTTTAATAATAGAGAGAGAGAGAGAGAGAGAGAGAGAGAGAGGGAGAGAGAGAGAGAGAGAGAGAGAGAGAGAGAGGGGGGGGGGGGGGGAGACAGACAGACAGAGAGTCGCAATACACGATGGCCAGGTAAGCAGACCCACACTCATTTATTCATGTGAAGCGCTGACCAGCTTCTTCAAGAAAAGTGAATGTTCAAGGTCAGGTCAGTATAGGAACTTTTTTCCCCCTTAATTCCGTAAAATGAATCAGGCCAGAACTTACACTGAACATCACTAACATACACACCATCCTAACATGAAACGTTTCCGCTAAATCATGTGTCACAAGAGCAGGGGCATATTCACATGGCTTGCTGATTCTTCCGACCCATTTGTTTCTTCTTTTTTTTTCTCCTTTGAAGAAAAAAAAAAAGAAAGAAAAAGAAGAACTGTTCCGTTCCACTCTATGTCAGCTTAATGGACAGGCTGTTGAGTGCTGGCGATATTGGCCACTTCTCAACAGGTGCTGTGGACAGCAGACCATCTCACGGCTCTGTCTGGGCAATCAAAGCGTATTATCCACATGCGATGTTGCTTGTACCTCTTTGTTTTATTGCACGCTCTGTTTCCTTAAATGTTCTTTCCGGGCCATATCTAACCGATTAGGGAATATCAGAAGCAGACTACGATGATGGTGATTAGAATTCGGCCCATGCTGATGGCAATGGAACAATGAAAAAGAATAAGACAGAGAGAGAGAGAGAGAGAGGAGAGAGAGAGAGAGAGAGAGAGAGAGAGAGAGAGAGAGAGAGAGAGAGAGAGAGAGAGAGAGAGAGAGAAGAGAGAGAAGAGAGAGAGAGAGAGAGAGAGAGAGAGTGTGTGTGTGTGTGTGTGTGTGTGTG
>JADBJO010010768.1:17500-20000 GCA_016801955.1 Conus betulinus | reverse complement strand
GTGCTTTTCCCCAGTAAGTATTTGGGTGCACTGAAGAACATCTCTCTCGTGCTTACGTTACTTTTAATCTAACCAGTGCAGTAAAAAAGGTGCAAAAGAGTGACTGTGTCCTGAGCCCAAGCATGCTTGCTAATAATCTTTGATAAATTTAACGTTTTTCAAGCCTTTGTTAGAATGTGCTCCATATGAAAATGCCATGACAACTTTGATGTTAAAGTTTACTCAAGGAATTTCGCGCGATTTTAGTATATTTGATGGGTACGCCATCGACTTGAAATAAAGGCATATTAAGTGGATCAGATCCAGTATTAATCAACATCGTGTGTGTTTTTTCAGTTGATATTTGAAAACCATTTCCAGTCACGTAAGCAGAAAAGGTATTTAATTCCTTTTGATATAACTTTTTGATATAGTTTTGTGATATGTCAGATGTACATTCTTTAATGTTACTTTCACCCATATGCATAATAAATCTGCACATTGGGGACTAGTCTATATTTTCAGTAATAATTTTTGTGGGTAAATCGTACATCAGAATACTAAAAAAAAAAAAAGTAAAGGGGCAGTAACAGACCCCTGAGTAATGCTCATGTGCAATTTCCTTCTTTAAGAATAAAAGCTCCCTACCTTTGTTCGAATATAATATATATATATATATATATATATATATATATATATATATATATATATATATATATATATATATATATAGTGTCTAAGGAGTGCTTAAGAAAACCATAAATGTTTCCTGATAGTCCAATCTCTTTAAGAATATAAAGCAAACGAGAGTACCATACTTGATCATAAGCTTTAGTGATATCAGAAAGATTGCTACTAAACATTTTCTCCTGGAAAGCTGATGTCTAATTGAGTGTGTGTTTAATTCAATTAATTTCGTTTTATCTAATTTGATTTAATGAGTCTGTGTGTGTGTGTGTGTGTGTGTGTGTGTGTGTGTGTGTGTGTGTGCGTGTGCGTGTGCGTGTGTGTGTGTGCGCGCGCGCGCGCGTGCGTACAAGACCCTCCTTGATGACATAATAATACAATGTATCACACACTCATGCCAATGACATTTTTGTCCCGTTTCGGCGCCATAGTCCATGTCTGTGATAAAAAGCTTCAGTTTCTTCTACAGGAACTTAACATCCGAGCGCATCGTAAGGGGGAAAAAAGAAAACAAATAGGCATTCTATCTGTTTACGTTTCATTCACACAACTCTTTAAAATACATCTTCTAAAAACCCATTCGATATTTTGTTAAAAAATGTTCCACTATAAAATCTCAGATCCGATGAAAATGTTGATCTCTTTCAAGAATTCAAAGATCGCATCGGGCGGAACATCTCTGAACAAGGTTTTCATGGAATCTGCTGTAAAATGTTTGTGTCTCACATCATGCAAGTCCCAACACTCTAAAAGAATACATTTCATTGTGAGTGGCACATGACATGGAATGCACACCACGGAGCTTCTTCACTCTTTAAAAGGTATGAATGAGGTAAAATACGAATGGCCGGTGTGCAGCCGGCATAGAACCGTTTCTTCTTGGAGGTTATGGCCAGCTATCGCCTCCAAAGCTGACAGCGAATCCGATAAAACCAGAAAGTCCTTCTTTGTAGATTATCGATTATCTTCAGTGCTAGAACCAGAGTTGTAAGTCACCAGAGTAAGCCGAAGCATCTGAAGGAATATGTTCTAACAATATTTGAGAAGGAGAACCAGGGCGATATGCTGCACAGGCCACATCTTCAGACTTGGAATCGTCAGTGAAAATGTTCTGACAGGATGGGAATTTCGAACAGAGATCGGCAAACAATGTCTGGTATGCCAGAGAGCTGGTAGATTCTTTGCGAAGACAGAAGGCGAATGGATTGATTGACGTAAGTGAATGGGTTAAAGATGTGGTGTAAACGAGTGTCTGTCATTGACGTATTAAAAGGAAATGATAAGACGAAGTGCATTAAGTCAGACTGTACATTCGTATCTTTGAAAATGGTTTTTGAAAGTACATAATGTAATCCTTTCCAGTTTTATTCATCAACTTCTTACCGTATGCTTTCCTTTTTCTCTGTTATAAGGTGTTTCACGCCCCTCCTTGACTAACAACGCAGTGGATTTGGGAATTCCTCAGATATGTTTAACTGTAGACAATACCTGACTGGAAGAAACACTCTCCAGCATAATGGAATCAAAGCCTTCCACAGAGGCTGGTATTCTGGCAGAAACACATGTGGTACCTTAACATTTGATGAAAACTTGTTTCAGATCACTTTCTTTGAAACACCATAGCATCTTGTTCATGATCATTACCTTAGCCCTTGGGAAAAAAAAGCTGGTTTCAGGTCATTTCTCACGCACGCGGCAGAGTGGCAATGCTGGTCACAGGTCATTGATGCATTAGCGTTTCTTTCCGACTGCAGTAGTCTTAGTGTGATGCCTGTTGTGCCCGTTCTTTCGTTTTCCACTTTATCAAAGCAGTCATTGGCAGGCTTTGCTTTTC
>JADBJO010010768.1:0-7500 GCA_016801955.1 Conus betulinus | reverse complement strand
ATCTTTCACGCTAGCACAGTGATCTAAAGTTCATCTGGGCACGACTATAACTTGTTTCACAACATCAGGTGACCTCAGCTTTGCTTGTGACATAGTGCCAGTATAGAGTTTTGGTAAGTGGTTTGTTTATGAGATGAGTCTCTCTCTCTCTCTCTCTCTCTCTCTCTCTCTCTCTCTCTCTCTCTCTCTCTCTCTCTCTCTCTCTCTCCATTGAATGATCTGCACGTCTTCTGACATTCTAAGTTTTCGAAGGGGTCATCGACTTCATATGATGGTCCATATTCAGGTTTCGCCTTAGGTGAATGATTTTCCCCCAAAAACTGTTGTTGTGACTGGTGCAATCGTATACATACAAGATTTAGCTGTTGAAGCAGTTGCTATTTATTTACACACACACACACACACACACACACACACACACACACACACACACACACACACACACACACACGTGCGCGCGCGCACACACACCGAGAGGGAGGGAGAGAGAGAGAGAGAGAGAGAGAGAGAGAGAGAGAGAGAGAGAGAGAGAGAGAGAGAGGGAGAGGGAGGTAGAGGAGGGAGAGAGAGAGGAGAGAGAGAGAGAGAGAGAGAGAGAGAGAGAGAGAGAGAGAGAGGAGAGAGGGAGGGAGGTAGGAGTGGAGGGAGAGAGAGAGAGAGAGGGAGAGGGGGGGGGGGGGGGGGGAGTGAATATGAACGTCCACTTACTTTGTAGTTAATGATTATTCAGCAGCGCTAGAAACGAAACTGGTGTGTCAAGCCGACAACATTCTGCCAGACTGAAATGTTTTGCGCGCGATTTGCTCCGGAAGAGAAAAACAAATTCTATCCAAATTATAGGCTGTCTTCTTTAAAGTGAACACATGTCAACGATAGGAATGAATTCTAGAGCTTCCCTTCCGTTCGTGGTTTGTTTGTTTATTTGTTGTTTGTTTGTTTGTTTTTTTTCGTGTTTTAGAGAAATGAAGAACATGCTACAGCAAAGCAGTTTGTAGTTTGTTTTTTTCGTTTCTAGGGAAATGAAGAACATGCTACAGCAAGGCAGACTGTACCGTATGGTTATTTATCATTCAGCTTGGGTGCTTCATACTTAGCGGTGTAAAACATCACACTACGCATTCCCTGTCCTGTTTGCACACCTTTCAACCCCTACACCTCCTCATCCTTTATAACAGTCCTCGCACCCGCGATGTTTACAGGGCGCTATCGACATCAGACCACCCATGCGAGGAGACGCTGCGGTGCCGGTGAGTCAGTTCATGATTGACTGCATAAACGATCTATACTGACGACTGGTGAATCAGTTCGTGATTGACTGCATACAGGATCTATACTGACCAGTTAAATATGAAATCTGTCACTCTGTGCGTCAGTTCCTGATTGACTGCATGCAGGATCTATACTGACCCAGTTTAATATTAAATCTTTCACTCTGTGAGTCAGGTTCTGATTGACTGCATACAGGATCTATACTGACGACTGGTGAATCAGTTCGTGATTGACTGCATACAGGATCTATACTGACGACTGGTGAGTCAGTTCGTGATTGACTGCATACAGGATCTGTAGTGACTAGTTGAATATGAAATCTTTAACTGCAAACAACATTTATGTCTATGCTATGCTTGCTTACCGAGATTGGTGAGGTGGAGAACAGTATGGAAACAATATGGAGCAAACCCGAAATCGGATGATGATGGCACAATGTTGCGCGAGCGCGTACACACACACACACACACACACACACACACACACACACACACACACACACACACACACACACACACGTAAAATTGATTAAAACATGAACCCACTAGACGGCTGCTGTTACATACACGCTACAAAATTCGTGATACTCCATTATCCACCATCATGACATGTAGCGCAGCAGAGCAGTGGTTTCCCTTGGCAATAAACGCAAACAGCAGCAAGCCTTCATTTTGGCCACATTATTATATGTGTCAAATGACAGCAGTATACCGCCATGAATTTCGTCACATCGGATTCTATTCAAGATTACACCGCGTGCATAGCAAAGCCATGGGCCTTCCTTTGATTAGTGAATCAAGCCACTCTCCTGTCCGCGTGAATAGAATGAGCCAGACTATCACATCTTGGACGGATATAACGGAGTTTGACGTCAACCCTGCACTGCACAATGTTATAATGACATGATTGGGGGAAAAAAAAAAGAATCCAGCACCCTGGCTTTGTCTTGTTCAATCTGTTCTTGATCACCTTATTTTGAGCTGTGATTGAACCAGAGAACAGTCAGCACAGGTGAGTTTGTGATTCAACCAGGTGAGTCTGTGATTGAACCAGAGAACAGTCAGCACAGATGAGTTAGAGTATGCACTTTTAAAGGAACTGTGATGCCACTACACATAGATTTCTGGGGAAAGCCCATATACTGATTTAGTTTTCTCCGGGAACATAGACGTGAAGCGCGTTTACTTTTGTAAATAAGAACAAGAGAATAGAACAGGTGTATGTGAAGTTCGTATAGATGCGCATGGTTTTTATATCGGGTGAAATAGAACTACAGGTCTGGACAAAAAACACAAAGTTATAGTTTCAAAATGGAGCGACTGATGGCGGAGAACGAAGCAAAATTTAGAAAGAGTGGGGTTTAGTTGCCGCCAAGGACATTGACAAAACTAAGTACAGGACATGACACGATGCATTTCGACCTCTTGGGTCTTCTTCAAGCAAAAAAATAGATCACATTTAACATTTAGGACAGTACAAATAAAGAACGAAGAGAGACTTATCTGATGTCCATGTGGTGTGCTGTGAAGAAGAAAAAAGTATATAAAAATGCGTTAAAAGATTAAAAAAAAAAAAAGAAAGAAAGAAAGAAAGAAAAACCCAAGGCCATCAGTTTTTTTTTATTTTGTTTTGTTTTTTGTTGGTTTATTTGTTTGTTTTTATTGTTGATGTTCTTTGGTTTGTTCGTTTTTGCAGTACATATGCTTGAGATGTTTATTTAAAACGTACGCTATATTTTAATGCAATACATCATTCATCACATACCAGTGACTTGGATACAGTCGGTCTTGTCTTTAGCTTTGATCCAACAGAAGAAGGAGAGAGGGGGAAGATGGCAGGTAACGGAGGACATGCCCTCTTCCGTCCGCCCAGCTCTCAGTGTTAAAAATACACTGTCTAGACAGACTGAGAACGATCTTCAATGGACCGGTGCAAACTTCAGTCTTGACAGAATAAGAAGAAGGACAGCTTTGCTGAAGGCAGTTTTATGAGTACGTGCATTTTGCAGGCAGTCTTGTAGGCAAGGTAAAGACAGCCATGCTGCGGTCAGCTGTGAAGGCAAAAAGTAAAGACAGCCATGATACAGACAGGCAAGGTAAAGACAGCCATGCTGCAGCAGACAGCCTTGTAGGCAAGGCAAAGACAGCCATGCTGCGGTCAGCTTTGAAGGCAAAAAGTAAAGACAGCCATGATACAGACAGGCGAGGTAAAGACAGCCATGATACGGACAGGCAAGGTAAAGACAGCCATGACGCAGACAGGCAAGGTAAAGACAGCCATGCTGCCGTCAGCTTTGAAGGCAAAAAAAGTAAAGACAGCCATGATAGGGACAGGTAAGGTAAAGACAGCTATGCTGTGGTCAGCTTTGTAGGCAAGGTAAAGACAGCCATGCTGCAGACAGCCTTGTAGGCAAGGCAAGACAGCCGTGATGCAGACAGGCGAGGTAAGGACAGCCACGTTGCGGTCATCTTTGTAAACAATTACGGTAAAGACAGTTATGCTGCAGTCAGCTTTGTGGGCAAGTAAATACAGCAGCCATGATGTAGTCAGTTTTATAGGCAAGATAAAGACTGCCCCGATGCAGTCAGTTTTATAGTCAAGATAAAGACTGCCCCGATGCAGTCAGTTTTGTAGGCAAGGCAAATACTGTCATGCTGCAGTCAGCTTGGTAAGTAAGTGAAGACGCCCATGCTACAGTCAACTTTGCTAAGTTAAGGTTAAGACAACCATGGAGCAGTCTGCTTTGTAGGAAAGGTAAAGACAGCCATGGTGCAGTCAGATTTGTATGAAAGGTAAAGACACCTGTGGTGTAGTCAGACTTGTAGGAAAAGTAAAGACACAGCCGTGGTGCAGTAAGAATTGTGGGAAAGGTAAAGACACTTGTGGTGCAGTCAGATTTGTAGGAAAGGTAAAGACACGTGTGGTGCAGTCAGATTTGTAGGAAAGATAAAGACAGCCATGGTGCTGTCAGATTTGTAGGAAAGATAAAGACAGCCATGGTGCTGTCAGATTTGTAGAAAAGGTAAAGACACCTGTGGTGCAGTCTGCTTTGTAGGAAAGGTAAAGACACCTGTGGTGCAGTCAGATTTGTAGGAAAGATAAAGACAGCCATGGTGCTGTCAGATTTGTAGGGAAGGTAAAGACAGCCATGGTGCAGTCAGATTTGTAGGAAAGGTAAAGACACCTGTGGTGCAGTCAGATTTGTAGGAAAGGTAAAGACAGCCATGGTGCAGTCAGATTTGTAGGAAAGGTAAAGACACCTGTGGTGCAGTCAGATTTGTAGGGAAGGTAAAGACAGCCATGGTGCAGTCAGATTTGTAGGAAAGGTAAAGACACCTGTGGTGCAGTCAGATTTGTAGGGAAGGTAAAGACAGCCATGGTGCTGTCAGATTTGTAGGAAAGGTGAAGACACCTGTGGTGTAATGTCAGATTTGTAGGAAAGGTAAAGACAGCCATGGTGCAGTCAGATTTGTAGGAAAGGTAAAGACAGCCATGGTGCTGTCAGATTTGTAGGAAAGGTAAAGACAGCCATGTTGCTGTCAGATTTGTAGGAAAGTAAAGACAGCCATGGTGCTGTCAGATTTGAAGAAAGTAAAGACAGCCATGGTGCAGTCAGATTTGTTGGAACGATAAAGACGGCCATGTGCAGTCAGATTTGTAGGAAAGGTAAAGACAGCAATAGTCAGATTTGTAGTGGAATTTTGAAGGCAAGACATGACATCCATATTGATGTCGCTTAAATTTGGTTTAATCAGCTCTCTTCTTTTTCCTTCTTGGTCTTCTCTTCTGCTTTCTCTGCTCTTCCCCTTCTTCTTTTCTTCTCTTTCTTTCTCTTCCTTTTCTTACTTTTCTTTTTCTTCTTATCTTTCATATGATGTTCGCATTAATTTGTTCTTTCTCTTTCTCTTCTTTTCAGCTCTTCTTTCCTATCTTTCTTTCTTCTTTTTCTTCTTCTTCCTTCCTCTTTCAGCTTTCCACTCTTTCTTCTTCTTCTTCTTTCTTCTTCTTCTTCTTTCTTTCTTTCTTTCTCTTTCTTCTTTCTTCTTTTCTTTCTTCTTTCTTCCCTTTCTTTGTCTTTCTTTTTTTTTTCTTTTTCCTTTCTTTCTTTCTTTTTATTCTTTTCTTATTTTTTAAGCATTTTATCTTTTTGTCTTTGTTTTTTTAGGCTTCTTTTCCCTTCTTCTTCTATTTTTTTTTTTTTTTCTTTCTTTCTTCTTTTCTTTTTCGTTCTTCTTCTTATGTCTGTGTCGGTCTTTTTTTTTTCTTTTCTTCTTCTTACTTTCTTTTTTACTTCTTTCTTCTTTTCTTTCTCTTTTTTTTCTTGTTTTTGTTTTTTTTCTTTTTTCTCGTTTCTCTTCTTTCTTTCTTTTTTTCTTTTTGATGTTGTTTTTCTTTTTTTTCTTTCCTGTTTTTTTTTTTTAACTTTTTTTCTTTTTTTTTTTTTTTTATTAGTTTTTTTCATGCATTTTTTCTTTCTTTTGTTTCTTTGTGGATTTGTTCTTTTTTTCGGGGGTTCCTTTCTTTTTTTTGCTTTCTTTCCTTCTTTCTATTTTTTACCGCATTCTATTTTTGTAAGGCAGTCTTTTCTCTGGTAATGCATTAACACAGCCATGCATTGGTATGCGTTTGTGGATACAGGCATTGTAACCATGCTGCATTCAGTTACATGGAATGCAGTATCAGCTTTGCAGGTAAGAACAGATAGCCAAGTAAGAGTCCAGCTTTGTGGGTAGGTAAAGACAGCCACCCTGTGGTAGGTGTGGGGGTAACGGGGGTCATCGCCCTGTTAAGTGCATGTAGCAGAACGGGGTGGGAAATTAGGCTCACTGGTTAGTGAGATGTGTGACACCCTGCCCTGGTGTTGAAGCTGTGTTTCTGCCTCTGGAAACGTTGTCGTTGTTGTGTGCCATGGCATAACAGAAAGCTGTAGTAGGTGAAGGATATCTGGACAGTCGATGATTCGTGACTAAATCCTGGCTAGTGTGAGAAATTGTGCCTGATCACTGAGCATCCAGGGCATTGTTGTCAATGTGTTTTTATTTTGCAAGGACACACACACACACACACACACACACACACCACACACACACACACACACACACACACACACATACATAAACACACACAAAACACACACACACACACACACACACAACACAACACACACAAACGCACACCCCCGCACGCACGCACGCACGCACGCGCGCACGCACGCACGTACGCACGCACGCACACATACACGCGCATGCACGCACGCGCACGTGTGCGCCTCAAGCACACGAACACAGACACACACAGACACACACAGACACACACACACACACACACACACACACACACACACGCACACACGCACGCACGCACGCACGCACACACACACACACACACACACACACACACACACACACACACACACACACACACACACACACACACGCATGTGTGCGCGCGCAAAAATAGATTCAGGCATGAATTCACTATATGGCTGCTGTTGCAAACACACTACACATTTGTGGCTGATGCTTCTTGTTAGGTCCCCATGGCAATTGATAACTCTTCTCTTTCATCTTCTCACCCATCTTCACTCACCACCTAATCAACATGCTTCTCTTTCACGCCAGAGAGTGCGTCTTCACTGCTAGCATGTTACTCGAAAAAGGAAGTGCGTTTACGCATGCCTGACATACGTCGAAAAGGGAAGTGTTTTTTTGCGCATGCCTGACATGCGTTTAAGACTTCTGTCTTGCCGGAAAATACCGGAATAATCGCACTTCGCCACAAATTCCCTTATGTCCCATAAGAACTTTTGTGACAGTCCATTAAAGTCTATCATGGCAATTAGCGCTGTAGTTTTTTCCAAAGCAATAACGCAAACAACAACGTTTCTTCATGTCCACTACATTCTATGTTTCAGAGAACAGCAGAGATCCCACATGAAACAGCGTGACATCGGATTCTATTAGAGATTACCTGGCGTTTACAATAAAGCCACGAACTTTCGTCTGGTCAATAAATCAGGCCATTTTCCCTGTCATCATAAATACAGTGAGCCAGATTGTCTCACCTCGGATGGATATAAATGGAGTCTGACATCAATTACTGCAACCGTCTTGGGCTGGTGTAACCGTTAGTAATGGCTATTCTGGTAACATCATCGGCCATCATCTGTGACCTATAATGAACATACTTACAAATTTTCAGAAAGATCGGCCAAGAACTTTCTGAGATTTT
>JADBJO010010767.1:67500-69902 GCA_016801955.1 Conus betulinus | reverse complement strand
TCTGTCCATTTAAGCTGACATATTTATAAGTTGTTGAATTATTTTATAAACCGGTTGTGGACCACGATCACATTGAGTTCAATGGTCCATTTTACGATCTTTGTGGTTTAGAGGTGTTCTTTTGTTGTTGTTGTTTATTATTTTGACAACACTTACCCAACCTGATTCCTCACTCTCTACACGTCCTCGCTCCTCGTACGTTATAACAAACACAAAACACACACAAACACCACACACACACACACACACAACACACAACACACACACCACATACACACACAATCAAAATCACACAAAAACCACACCAAACACAAACAACAAACAAACACACCACATACAGACCCACACACACACACACACACAACACACCACACCACACAACACACCAATTTTTATACTACACACACACACACACACACACATTCACACACATACAACACTTATAACCCCCCACGACCCCACCACTTCCTTTTTCACCCCCCCCCCATTCATCATTATATTTACTTCATAACTGCAACCCCCCTCCGACTACCCCCATCATCTACCAACACTCACTCCTTTGACAACACCTCGAATTGCCGATCCGTTTTTTTTGCAGCAGACGGAGCGCGCTGCTCGAGCAACACATCACACAAACCACACAACAAACACAACAAAACCACGGAAACGCGACGACGCAAGCATGATTGCCAGCGCACGGCGACGTTCGTACCGCGCAAACAAAACACACCAACAACACACACTAAAACACAAAAATTCCACACAAAACACCCACACACATCCACACACAATCCCAAAACACACACAAACAAGCCCCTGAAGAAAACGCAAAGGCCAGAAGCAAGAAATTAATCACATCAGTTGATTGCTATGTGGGTATGTCTGGCATGTCTGTTTTCTTCCTCCTTTCTGCCTTTTCTCCCTCCCTTACCTCCTCCTCCTCCTTCCCCCTCCTTCCCTCTTTCCTCTCGTAAACTAACCACCCCCCATTTTCTTTTTTGCGTGTCGCACCAAGGTACGAAATAGCAGCACAGTCTTTGAAAAATGTCTTTCTGTGTGGACAAGCTTTGGCGACGCAGTGAACTGCCATACAACTGCCAAAGTCCAAGGAAAACTGTCTAAAGCCCCCGCCACCTTTCAAGGAAAAAAGAACATCAACGCTTTAACCTGTTCTACTTCGTTCTGTCCGTAAATTCAGCGCGTTGAGTGTGGGTAAACCTTGAGGGCATGCCCTGACATGTTTAACATATTATGGGCTTCTTCTCTTCTCGATGTTCGTCTTCTTCGTTTCTTCTTGCTTCTGTTTTCTGTTTGGGCTTTCTGGGCTTTTTGCTTCTTTTCTTCTTGTTCCTATTGTTCTTTTTCTTGTGTGTTGGTCTTGGTTCCGTTCTTGTTCTGCGTCTTTTTATTCTTGTTGTTCTTTTTCTTTTCTTCTGTACCTTCTTCTTCTCTTTACCTTTCCCTCCTGCGACTCCCCCCCCCCCCCCTCTTTTTTATGTCTGTTCTTCGTGTTTCTGTTCTTGTTCTGCTTCTCCTTCTTCTTCTTCTTTCCCATCATCTTGTTTTCATTGTAGCTGTTGTTGTTGTTGTTGCTGCCGTTGTGCTTCTTCTTCTTCTTCTTCTTATTCTTCTTCTTCTTTCCCCCCCCTCTTCTTTCTCTTCTTCTTCTTCTTCTTCGTCTTCCTCTTCTCTTCTCTCCTTCTCTTCTTTCTTCTTTTCTTCTTCTCTTCTTCTTCTTCTTCTTCTTCTTCTTCTTTTCTTTCTTCTCTTTCTTTCTTTCTTTCTTATTTTTCCTTTTTGTATTTTGTTTAGAACAGTTTCTTTGTTATTTGTTTGTTTCTTTCATTCTGTCCCTTTACCTTTGATTCTTCTTTATCTGTCTTTGACGATCAAAACGAAGTGAGAATGTTGATATCCTGGGTTGCGTGTTGTGATCCTGTTAACGATCTTCAGATTTGTGTTTGCTAAGAACAACAGAAAGGGAAGATAAAGCTAAACGTGCTGTCGGCACTCACAGAACATCCTGAGGTGAAATGGTCTGTGAGCATGTAAAAGAATTGAAACTATGTAAACTCTTTGCTTGGGATTTTTTTTTGAAAAAAAAAAAAAAAAAGAAAGAAAGAGAGGGGTGAGAGAGAGAAGAGAGAGAGAGAGAGAGAGAGAGAGAGAGAGGAGAGAGAGAGAGAGAGAGAGAGAGAGACAGAGACAGAGAACGCACACACACACACACACACACACACACACACACACCACACACACACACACACACACACACACACACACACACACCACACGCACGCACGCACGCACGCACGCACGCACGCACGCCCGTACGCACGCACGCACACACACACACACACACACACACACACACACACACACACACACACACACACACACAC
>JADBJO010010767.1:52500-55000 GCA_016801955.1 Conus betulinus | reverse complement strand
CTTCTTTTTGTTCTTTGCGTTCGTTCATCCATGCCCACTTTCCCTCCCCTGCACGTCTCTGTGTCTGTCTGTCTGTCTGTCTGTCTCGGTGTGTGAACTATTAGTGAACTGTTGTTTGTGATTCAAGCCATTTTATACTGGGTTATAGATTTTTTTCGTCTTCTTTTCTTTCGTTTCCTTTTTTTTTTTTTCCATTTTCTTCTTGAAAGTCACACTTTTGGATGATCTCATTCATCGCCTTCTCTGAGGGAAAGATGCGAAAGCAAATGCCCTCCTCTCATGATCACCTCAGCTTCGATTGCCTCTCCACGTCTATGGCCTTGGGTGGATTGATTCTGTCGGGGTCATTGGTATCGCCAAACTCACGGGGACTGTTGTGAGACGGACATGGTGGCGCCCTTCGGAGGGAGAGCTCACTCACGCCGGCTCAGCGACTAAGCAGTTATCATCCTTATTAGGGGGCTCAGTAGGGGGTGTCCTGCGTATATTGGATTAGAACAGGCGCAAATGAACACTAACGAAGTGACTCAGCAGCAGTGCAGTGTCTCCTCCGGTGGGTTGCCTCATGGCGACTGGACATCGACTGCACCCTCTGGTTTATCGGTGCCAGGGTTGTGGCGGGTCGGACATGGCTGTGCTGTGGACGAAGGGAGTTGGAATGAGCGGCGTGGGTGCAATGCTACTGAGACGAGACAGCAACAATAAAGAAAGACCACTGAAGACCACCAAGACGACTCGGCGAGCGTGGAGTTTCTGTTCTGGTTGACTGGATCAACACTATCTGATACTGATCGCTCCCTATGACCTTCCAGTACTAGGTCTACATCGGTACAAACTTAGATCTTGCTGTGTCCGGTGGGGGGGGGGGGGGGGGGGGGAGTCATCGTGAGAGACTTGGGGATGATGCCAGTTCGGTGGACACGGACAATAAATCAGAAAACAGAAGCTGAAGACAGAAAACAATGTTTCTGAATGATGGAAAAAGAAAAAGACTAGGTGGAAGCAGGGATGGGGGAGAGGGGGTAGGGGAAGAGGTGTGAGGATGCGGGAGGAAGGAGGAGGGGAAAGCATTGAAGGAGGAGGGGAGGAGGGTGGTAAGACATCATGCTCCAGAACCACTGGGTGCCCATAATTCACACCCTCAACAAAGGTGGTGCCCTTTGTGGCGCCGTCGGCGCTAGTTCTTGTCTGCCGGAGTTTGGCCTGCAACTAAGAATGTGACCCAGCCGTGATTTATGACTCTGTGTGTGCGTGCGTGCGTGCGTGCGTGCGTGCGTGCGTGTGTGTGTGTGTGTGTGTGTGTGTGTGTGTGTGTGTGTGTGTGTGTGTGTGTGTGTGTGTGTGTGTGTGCACATGCGTATGTGCGTGCGTGCGTGTGCGTGCGTGCGTGCACGCGCGCACATGTGTGTGTGTGTGTGTGATTAGAGGTGCGATGCGAGCTAAAGATAGACTGACAGGAAAGACGAGAGAGTACTTGTTTCCAAAAGACGGAAGCGCAGATAACGGCAGAACGAAATGTAAAGGAAATTACTCTCGTCCTAATATGTGCCAAGTTTATCTAAATGAGTTTTTTTTTTTCTTTTTACCAAGGTTAGAGAGAGTCAAGAGAGACTGAAGGACTCCAGCTGATCACTACAACTACTACTTCTACTACTATACTACTACTACTACTACTACTGCTACTGCTACTACTACTACTACTACTATTACTATTGCTATTATTGTTACTCTGCTGGTACCACTCCTATTACTACCACTTTTAATACTACTGCTCTTGCTGCTGTTGCTTCTACTACTACTACTGCTACTACCGTTACTACTACTAATGCTACTGCTGCTATCACTATTAATAAAACCACCACCATCCTCACCACCACCACCACCACCACCACCACTACCCGGTGGTGTGTCTGTGGCTACCATGAAAAATCATGCTGCCACGCGCATTAAAGAAAGGACACTTACAATTAACCAAAAGGTAGACATGAAATACTGCCCAGATGGTGTACTAAAACAAAAAATAAAAGATAGTCATTGATAACTAGAGCTACAGGACACATTCCATTTGGCGACCTACAACAACGACAACAACAACAAAAAAGGTTTGGGGTCATGGCAGGCTATGAAAAATAACAAAACGATTAGGTGGTGTGATGAATTATCTGGGAAATTATGCGGGTATTTATTTTTCATACATTTGAAGTCGAAGTGGTGCGGAATTTCGTGCTGACAAAATACTTGTGTATTGGTGGTGAGTCGGAAGGTCAGGCCTATTTGAGCAAGACACAAAATTTAGAGACACAAATTATCATGAGCAATATATGAAAAATTGCGGGTGCCGACACAATTGTCGGTGAGATGTTGAAATATGCAAATGACAAAAAATTATTGATTTCTCAGTGATTCATTTCGATATAAACTGTTTGATCTGGGTCTTTTTTTTCCAAATGAGTGGTATAAAATTTATAGTAGTGCCAGTATATATAAAACGAGGTGAGGA
>JADBJO010010767.1:32500-42500 GCA_016801955.1 Conus betulinus | reverse complement strand
GCAGCAACAGCTGCAGAAGCAACAACAATAGCAGCTGTAATAGTGGTAATACCAGAAGCAGCAGCAGCAGCAGCAGCAGCAGCAGCAGCAGCAGCAGCAGCAGCAACAGCAGCAGCAGCTGTGACAATGGCCGTAAAAACAATAATAGTTGCAGCAACAGCTGCAGAAGCAGCAACAATAAAAGCTGTAATAGTGGCAATACCAGAAGCAGCAGCAGCAGCAGCAGCAGCAGTAGTAGTAGTAGCAGCAGCAGCAGCAGCAGCAGCAGCAACAGCAGCACAGCAGCAGCACAGCAGCAGCACAGCAGCAGCAGCAGCAGCAGTAGTAGTAGTAGTAGTAGTAGTAACAGCAGCAGCAGCACAGCAGCAGCAGCAGCACAGCAGCAGCACAGCAGCAGCACAGCAGAAGCAGCAGCACAGCAGCAGCACAGCAGCAGCAACAGCAGCAGCAACAGCAGCAGCAGCAGCAGCACCAGCAGCAGCAGTAGTAGTAGTAGTAGTAGTAACAGCAGCAGCAGCAGCACAGCAGCAGCACAGCAGCAGCAACAGCAGCAGCAGAAGCAGCAGCAGCAGCAGCAGCAGTAGTAGTAGTAGTAGTAGTAGTAGTAGTAGTAGTAGTAGTAACAGCAGCAGCAGCAACACCAACAGCAACAACAGCAGCATCAGCAGCAATAACAGCAGTTGTCGTTTCATTGTCCCAGTTGGCCTGACGAATAGGCATAGTCCATAGCATCTTACAATAAAACTAAGGAACTAAACATCTATTTCAATTGCCTATTCCATGAGATTCACTTCAAAAGCGTGCGCGCGCTGCGCGCGCGCGCGCGTGTGTGTGTGTGTGTATGTGTGTGTGTGTGCGCAGCATAAAGTGATGTCACTCTGGTGTCATTAAAAGGCAGGACTGTTGCTGAAGGCACAAAATCTTTTAATGCGCAAATCTAACGTCAAATTAACGAAGACTGAATAAACAACTATTTGCACGTCTTTTGCTTTATGGCAACCAAAATTAACGCCGCAAAGAGAACGAAAGGCATAAACAAAGGCAACAGTTCAATTGAGACCCCCAACCACGAAACCAGCACTCCCGTGATTTACCAAGAACCCATCAGGCCAGTTTTGATCCGAATCTCACGCCTTGGAGATGAGGACGACAATGAGAATTACAGCCTCCTACCTTTTTACTGTCTGGACAGCACGAATCTGGCAGGTAAAGGAAAACAGTATTCAGCTGAGCGTTTTAGAAATAAAACTAAGCATAAATGTAACTCCATCTTTTTACGCATGCACGAAATCATGGGACAAGTTTTGTTGGTTTCGTAAACGTGTATTGCCGCTTTCGAGAAGCAAACCGAAGAAAATAACAAACGATCCCTACAGCAAGAGTTCATACTTGAAGAAGTGTGTGCAGTAGTTGAGTTTCAATGTAAATGCCCCTAAAACTGCTCTGAAAACGACAGTGTAATTTATAATGCATTGGTAAAGAAGACATGACAAGATATCAGTGGGTTTGGGGCATGAGTGGGGGATGAAATATGCCGAAAAAGCCCACTGTTGGTACTAAACATCATCACTTTTTCCCCATTGTTTCTGGAGTGCAAACGATCAGCTGATTTGAGCAAGTTTGGTACGCTGAAAGCCACTCACGCGTGGCGTGGGGATCGTTTATTATTTGCTTCGGTTTGCTTCTTGCTAGCGACTATACACCCCAACGACACCACACTCGAGACCATTCTACATCCCGACCTGAAATTTCCGAAAGGATCACCCCAAGCTGCGGTGTTGGAATAATGTTGACGACCACAACAAAGGATCCCGCCAGAAAACACACTCATAGGACGTGCCTTGCAGACGAGACCGAAAGTGTTCAGGTTTGGATTTTTTTGGTCACCGGATGACGAGCCGGATTTCAAATGGAAATTCAGACTCTTTTGATGAGGTGTCCAATCCCTTTTTTGACCTTACAACAGGCCTCAACGTGTCCATCTAGTAAAGATGTCTTGTCAAAGGCCTTGACGCGTGATCCAAGCTAAGACACTGACAGTTAGGCTCAACAAAAAAGCAACATCATTCATGGTTATGTGAAAAGGTCACGAACGTCTCATGGATTTACAAGTTAAGCCTTAATTCGAGTTCGTCATAGATGGTCGTTTCCTGATGGAACAGGTGACAAGTGGGGGAATTTCCCCCATCATGGACATTTTTCTGTCTTAAATTTTTTTTTTTTTTTTTTTTTTTTTAAAGATGATCAGTTAAGGAATAATGAAACATTCACAGACGGTATTTTCAATGCAATCGTTATCCTTTTTTTTACAGGATTTTCTTCAACACTGTTGCCACGATATCACTTCCAAGGCCTTCAACAGAATTTCGTTCAGTGTTGTCAACATCATATAAGCGGTAACTCTTACAGGATTTCATTCAACGGTAAGGCCTTCACAGGATTTCTTCAACACAGTCATTATCATATCAATGGTAAGGCCTTCTACAGGTTTTTTTTTGTTTTTTTTTAAAGTGCAGTCAACATCTTATCAGCGCAAAGGCCTTCTACAAATTGCCCTTCGGTGTGGTCGACATCATCTTAGCAGTGAGGCATTCTAGAGGGTTTCTTTCAGTGCATTAATTATCATACCATTGTGAGGTTTTCCTTCAATGTACTTGACACCATAAACGCTTTACAGGGTTTCCCTCAGGTCTTGTTGTGATCATGCTTGAGTTGAAACCCATATTGGAACGAACATAAAGTCAATAACGGTTTTACATGTTTTCACACACACACACACACACGTGCGCGCGCGCGCGCGCATGCGCACACACACACACACACACACACACACACACACGCACACACACACACACACACACACACACACACACACACACACACACACACACACACACACACACACACACACACACACACACACACACACACACACACACACAACGGGAAAAATGCGGTAATGCAGTTATGAAAACTCTGTTTATCTGCGAAATCACAACACTTACATGTAAAACATAAAGTTATAATCGTTGGTATTTGTAAGTCAATTGATTTCGATTCAAGTTTTGCCATATAGTTTATGTGGAAAAAAAAAAAAATCCAACTTCGCTAAAAAATGGCTCTGTTACTTTCCAACCATCCTTCCATCTACTTCGTTTTTAATATCTCTCTGTCTGGTTATATTTCTGTTTTTCACTCTCCTTATACTTATTTGTGTATTTCTTTCTTTATTTTTTGTTTGTTTGTTTATTTATTCATTTATTAATTCATTTGTCAGCTTGTCTACTTTCTGAATTAAGATGTAGTCTGTGTAGTGCATGTATCTGTTGGTATTTCCAACATAGTGCATCAACCCGAGCAGGACTGTCGAATCCAATTATGATCAACTCCCTATCAGCTCAGCATGGGATTCCAGCCAGTTCATCAGTTTAGCTTCGTTAGATTTTCTTACTTTTTCAGCCAGTGTGTAAATGTGTACATGAAAGGATTAACTGAAGAGTTTAACGGCAATATGAAAACAGCTAGGGCCACGTTCACCTCTTCAGGGATGGGAGTACCAGCCAAGGCCAACATTCCACACAGTCCAATGGGAAACCAGCACAGGAAATCTGTCACTGCGACAGTAATCAGCCGCCGAGCGATGGTTATGTCCCTTGTTATCTTCTTTGTGTTCGTATGCAACGCATTGGTTTGTACAGACCAGTAGATCAGGGCCTGACCCACAGAGATGAACAAAAACAGCATGAAATTCAGGACAATTAACACGCTGAAGGAATAAAGTTTACCTTTAAAATCATATCTTGTAACAGGCAGTGGGATACAGATACCCGTCTGGCTATAAAAATTCCCAGTGTGATGTCACCGGAAGTAACGGTAACAAGGCTAAAGACCAACCAACTAACCAAGTCAACAGACAAGCCACTGCTGCTGACTTTCTCCCAAATCGAACTGTGCTGAATGGAAAGTGAAGGACGATGAAACGATCCAGAGTGATCATCCAGATGGTCAGAGCTGACACTTCACTGGACAACAGAGACAGAACTCCAGCCACCTTACAGACTACACTGCTTTTCCATGTGTCATCGTAATGAAGGTATCTGCCACGGAAGATCTCATCAGCTACCCCAATGATAGCAACGTAGACACCCATCAGAAAATCAGCCATAGTCAGGTTCGTGACAAATATGCTGAAACTGCTGGATGAAGTCTGACTCCTCTTAAAGAAACGTGCACTGAAGGAAAAAGACGTTACCTGTCACTGACAGACAGGCGATCAGCCACAGAAACACACGGTATGTCCACGACTGTAATAAATCATTACATGATGACAGTTCGTCTTCTGGAGCATAACAGGTTGACTCAGCAAAATTATCGGGGAGTATTTCTTGGGCAGCAGAGCTTAAAATTTTCGGTGACAATGAGTTCTAGATGAGAAAGATCTTTGAAAACATCCAGTGGAAAAGACCTGACAGGGCTGCCTTCCATGGACAGTTGTGTCAGCTGCTGTGTGAAGTGGAAAGCATCTGGACTGATGGTGTGGATGCAGGTAAAATTCAAGTACAGTCGTTGCAGTCCTGGAAAGGATGAAACAATGATTGTTTCTAACTCTGTCAGGGGTGTGTGTGAGAGATCTAACACTGTGAGTGTGTGTTGCTGCCAGTCAGCCGTGAGACCATTTGAAATGGACGCTAACGGATTATTTGACAGAGATAATATCTTAAGGTTTTCTAGGCCAAGAAAACGTGTCATATTGATATGTCTGAATTTATTGCTATTGAGGTCTAGCATTCTTACATTTAGCATGTTCAGTTTAGGTGAGAAGGTTAATGAACATCTGGCCAGGATCAAATGTAGAAGGTAATCATGATTATTCAAATCAGACAGGGTCATGCCAGAACCTGTTGCATCCAAGTAGCGGAGCTCAGGATAAAGTGCCACAGAGAAGGGGTGAAGGCAGGTAAATGTGTGACCTTGACACAGACAGTCAACAGGACAGGTCAAACCACACAGCATCTCATCATCACGCAGTGGACAGTGAGGCCAGTCATCACACAGGTGGTCACTGTGAACACAGATTGTTGACACTCTGCACCTGAAAAAATCCTGGACACGTTAGGTCTTCACATCTTTCTTCATCCTGGTGGTCCATACAGTCGTACATCCCATTGCATCGTGTGTAGACAGGCAGGCAGTCGTTGAACTCACCAGGACAACGATAGTGGCTGTCAGGACAAGGCTCTGTGGAATTCATTGGAATGGATGTAAACTTTCTGATGCCATCAAAATTGATAAGAACAGGGGATGGAATGAATGTGAACTGAACATGCACGTGTGTATATGTTTTACATTTCTTCTCGTCGGATTCGTCTTGACAGTGGGACGCCTGATCACACACTCTGTTAAAAGACAGACACTGACCGTTTGTACATGTAAATGATCTGACACACGGAGGATACCTACAGAGGGACTCATCACTCTGGTCATGACAGTCAGGTAAGAAGTCACACACCAGGCTGTAGGACAGTGTAGTTACGCCATCACGGCATGTAAATGCAATTGATGAAGAGGCACGGTGATTCAAGGAAGGCGCTCTGTTTACATCTGACCATGGATCAGAATTTCCACAGGGGGTGTGCTCTCTTCTTCCCTGCACACTTCATATTGGTTAGAGCCACACACTATAAATGAATGTGTCCAATGGCCAGAAAGACATTTCGTCATAGATGGCCGTGCCTTAAATCCAAAAACGTGTACTGTTCACTGCAGATGCTTTTGGCGGATAAGAATTCTCAGTGAGGTTGGGCCGGAATTCACAAACCAACCCAGAAATCAGCTGTTCGTCCTTGCACATTGTCCGGCCTAATCTTGATACAATGGCATTCTGTCTATTTAGAAAGAAAAATGTGTAGTAACAGTTTTTATTGAAAGAATCTTCTAGTTCAGAACGAAGCCAGTGTGCACCCAAATATGTCAACAAGACTGCGACGTCAAAAGAATGGTAAAGAACAGATTGCTTTTGCAGAATCTCATGTCTGTACATATTAGGCGTTGACATTTCGTTCGAGTGAAAACCAACCCACAGTCCACCTAGCCTCAATGCGTGCATCTTTGTCAAGGTTTTAAGTGAAACAAACCAGTCCTTCGTACACTTTGGAAACTGCATCTTGCCTCCAAGTAAACCACAATAGTCAGCACCTATTGCTATGGGGTCACTTTCATTTCGGTCGGGAGGAATCAAGTCCTTGACGAATTTGTAACAACTGTTACACAATGCCACCAACCCCTGACACTGAGGACTGCTGAAGGGACAGTGTTCTGTTTCATCCCGTCCATCTTCACACTCTGGCTGATGGTTACAGGCCACGTGGTGATGGAAGCTGGCATAGTGATCCACAGAACAGTTCCACAAACCACCGGCTAACTTCTGAGGGGCCTTGATCACGGGAATGAACGAGAAAAAACAGTTGAAAACAGTTTGTTTTTGTTTGGACACAGGCACTGCGTTTTGTCAATCCAATGGACAGTTTTGAGGCCTGGATCACATGCATGAAGTCAGACGTATAATCTTTCTTTCTGTTCCAGACAACATGTGTTGACATTCTGAGATGGCCGCCTGAATACTCCATAGAGTGACGTGACAATGTGACGGGTACGGTATACTGCGCAGTTTCTCTGAAGCTCACCATAACTCTATTTTGTGCTGGAATAGTTATGTTTCTCTGCAGAGAATACTGGCCCGTGAAACTTCCATTTGGTTCCAATGTGACGTATCCAGATGATGGTGACATCATAACCAACACCAGTTCTTCTGACGCCTCATGATCTTGAACAGACTGATAGATGGTGAAACGGTGGTGAAAATTAGTCTACTGACCAAACTAAAGTCATGTTATCATTATGTTTTGTTGTGTTGTTATTGTTTATCTTATATGCTCTGTATTATTGTGTTTGCAATGAAAAGACAAGACTAGAATCAAACAACTGTTGACGTTTGTATTTTTGCCTGTTGTCTGTTCTAAAGTCCTCTTTAGACAGCGGTTTATGAGCTCACTTTATCCATTTCTTACTTGTGTTTCCAGATTCGTTTTGTGTACATCTAAACTACGTTTGAACTCAGCGATTATAAATTGGAAGCAGCAGTGCTATCAAACTACCATGGAAGCAAAATACAAGGTGCTTGTGTTGCAATCAAGCATTAGTGATTCTAACAGACTTAAAGACCAAAATATCCACGAAATGTACAGATTTAAATGACATGACACAGAAAAATTTAGTTGACGAAATCAGTTTTCCGAACCTCTAACCTTACACACACATTGTTAATCCCATTCATGCCACCTCACAGAACCTCTGTAATTTGTTCAGAGTCTTTGGCGGTTTTGACTCGAGAATGTATCGTGTATTTATATCATCGAAAATCACATACTTTGATGCCTTTATGAAAAGTACAGAGGCGTTCCTAAACAAAATGCTTAGCTAGAATTGACAACCACAGGTTTATAGTTTAACGCACCCTACAACAGTGCATTGGCACAGATGAGAGAGAGAGCGTTGTTTTAAAGCTGAAATGATCATAGAAGGTGCTAGTGAGATGCCTCTTGTCTTTATTCTGGCAAACAAACGCAAAGAGAATCAGTACAAAGTAAAGCAGCCTACTGCTGTACGATACAAAACAGGCTGCTACTGCTGTACATTATAAATCAGACTCCTGCTGCTGCTGTACAATCTCAAACAGACTTATCGGTGAACAGAGCGAAACGGAAACATTCATAACGGAACAGTGTAAAAGCGGCAAGTCTGACCAATGCACAGTGTGAAACAGACATACTTTTGCACAGGCTGAGACAGACAAGCTGACCCCCTGTACAGTGTCCAGCAGACAGAGTCACGCTGCACAGTGGTTAGCTGATAAACTGACCGCTGCCCAGTGCGAAGTAGACATACATACTCACCGCTGTACGGTGTGTGAAACTGACAGATTCACGCATACACAAGTGTAAGGCAGAGAGACTCACTGCTAAGTAGTGAGAATCGGAGAGACCTACTGCCAGACATTGTGAAGCAGAAAAGAAACAACCACTGCAGAGCCGTATGAATCAGACAGACTGACCCCCGAGCTAGCAGTGCGAAGCAGGCTGACCAATCACTGTACAGTGTCAGACATATCGATCGGCACGTATTGTAGATCATTATACAGCCCACAGTAGAATATGAAGCAGACAAAGTGATCACTGAATAACGCGGTGCAGACAGGGTGACCACAGTTCAATGTGAAGCAGACAACTGACCACTGTACAATGGGAAGCCTGTAGACGACCACTGTGCAGTGTTAACCAGACAGACTGACTATTGTACCATGAGAAGTAGACAGTTACGAGTACTGAGCAATTAGAAGCAGACACTCACTGCTGTACTGTGTGAAGCAGAGCGGAGAGAGAAAGAGAGAGAGAGAGAGAGAGAGAGAGAGAGAGAGAGAGAGAGAGAGAGAGAGACAGACAGACAGACAGACAGACAGACAGGCAGATCAAATAAAGGTTACATTTTCGTTCTGAACTACCACTAAAATAATGATAGGCGCCAAGCATTCATGAAAGCTTATGCCCACCACACTCTGATATGGTGCAGTTTATATGGAACAAGAGTGCAACTGAACGTTTCACTTCAACGAAAGCTTTCATAGTCAACAAGCTGTAAACATATTCAACATCGTAGGCATCAACATTAGCAGGTAGGAATATGTCTGTGTGTTTTTATTCAAAAGTTTAAAGCATACACAGACGCAGCCATCTTGTACAAAAGACGTTGTTGATGCCAGAGAATGACCTCAAGAGAATCGGCTGTCGTTGTGTTTGAGTAAATGCGAGTTTGTGTTTCAATCTAACGTTATGGTAGAAGGCTACTTGAGTGATAGATGTGGCGAAATGAAAATTTGCTACGCACTCCCGTAGAACATTTTAACAGAGAGATAAACACGATCAATCTAACACTAAAATACCACTAACAACTTCCAAATGCACAGTGCTGTTTCGTCTGTTCAAATGGAAGATAGGTGTTCTATTAAATCACCGGTCATCACTCTCAATCAACTCATAAGAGCACACAGTAACTGAAAAATAGTACTTGTCTATAACATCATTGAATAGTCGTTCTATTTGAATAATCCTGCGAGATATGTTTCCATAATAAATGGGACTAAACAGATCATTCATCACCTCATAGACACTTTCCATTACGGCACATAGGATTACACTTGTGACAAAATGCTCGTAAGACTTTAATTCTTTCATAGGTGAACATTTTGCATTTATGCGAAATGTTACGATCTTTACCTAGGTATTTACAGTTACTGACTAGAATTGCTCACAAAGACTTCATCTAGCGCTTGCCGCATTGTAAACGTACTCGTTGACTCATAGTGTCAGGAAAAAAAATCACTTCATCATTCAATTTTCGTGCGTAAACCAGCAGATGGTGGGAGCAGGGAAAAAACGCTTTGCGGTATTCTCACATTACACTTCACTCCTATCTTTTTATAGTAATGGTGTGGACACACTTGATGTGAAGCACGATTTGATGCCCGACCAGAGACAGGGCGCAGGCTCACATGCCCGTTCGCATGCGCCCAACCAGGGATCGGGCAACGGGCGAAAAGCCCCCCCCCCCCCCCCCACTCCTCCCCTCCACAGCCACAGCCTGCTCCGGCCCGCAGCAGCTCCGGCATTGGCAATCCACAGAGAGCAGTCACTGTCAAGTCGGCAAGAGGCAACCCACCGGAGGAGACAGTGCACTGCTGCCGAGTCACTTCGGTGGTGGTCAGTGGTGCCTGTTCTGAACCGACATACGCAGGACACCACTTACTAAACCCCCCTACAATACACGTGCATGGTTATTTCACATACCTCACTCTCTGTCAGTTGCTGTAGTTCGCCATAGATGTAGTCAACTGTATGGCTACGCAGCTTACATGGTTTTGGAGAGAACAAGTGGTTACTTTCGGCGG
>JADBJO010010767.1:15000-30000 GCA_016801955.1 Conus betulinus | reverse complement strand
ACTCAGACAACGACTTAACAAATGTGGATACTATAACAATATCAAGAAGAAACAGTTTTTTTTTTATTTATTTGTTTTCTTTTTGTTTCGTTTTTTTCTTTTTTATTCTGGTCCAGAGGTCCAGTACAGAGAGATCATACCTCCTAGCACAGGTTTTTTCCTCATCTGACAAATTTGTGATGTAAGCTTACACAGTCAGGAACACTTCAAATCAGACCACAAAAGTTCAGCAGCGGACAGTGTTTGGAGACAACGACTGCATTAATCTATAAGGCTGAACTAATACCGTTATCTGTGAATGAAGGTGAACAGATTGAAAACGTCAGAAAACCTTAGGTGTCTGTGACTGTCGTTCACTATTGGATTGGTTCAGCGCTTAAAAAAAAAAAAAAAAAAAAAAAAAAAAAAAAAAAAAAAAAAAGAGAGAGAGAGAGAGAAACGTTGGAGTCAGTTACACAGATATTATGTCAGGGAAATATTATACAACGTGTAGAAGTTCTCACTAATTGTGGGTCAAACACAAGCTGAACATATCCCTTACACAGAAAATGATTTTTTTTTTATTTATTTTTTATTTTTTTATAAATCGACATCTTGAAAGAGCAAATGGGACTCAATTCCCAGCAATGGTTACTCACTCCTTTTGAAAGGTAAAAATCGTTTTTCTACTCGGCCTGGTCACAATTCTCGCTGGCATAGCCCAACTGTTTGCTGGCATAGCCGATTATGACAAGCTTTCTACTAGGTCAGCTCCAAAGGGAGGTGACTGCGGGCGGAAAGTGAAAGAAACTTACAAGAAAAAAAAAACCAAACTATTCCGCTGGACGAAAGGGAGAAACATATTACAAGACATAACAAAACGCTTTTCGGCTTCTTTGTCATCATGTGTGTGTGTGTGTGTGTGTGGTGTGTGTGTGTGTGTGTGTGCGTGTGTGTGTGTGTGTGTGTGTGTGTGTGTGTGTGTGTGTGTGTGTGTGTGTGTGTGTTTTGAAAGAGAGAGAGAGAGAGAGAGAGAGAGAGAGAGAGAGAGAGCGAGAGCTTAGGACTCTATTTAGATTGAGGTAAGATAAGTGAATGAGATGAATTGATGTGTGTGTGTGTGTGTGTGTGTGTGTGTGTGTGTGTGTGTGTGTGTGTGTGTGTGTGTGTGTGTGTGTGTGTGTGTGTGTGTGTGCGTGCGTGTTTGTGTGTGTGCGTGCGTGCGTGCGTGCGTGCGTGCGTGCGTGCGTGCGTGTGTGTGTGTGTGTGTGTGTGTGTGTGTGTGTGTGTGTGTGTGTGTGTGTGTGTCAGAAACAAGGCAGAGGTGAGAAAAGACATTATAACGATATAGATAGGGCAGCAGTGCAAACCATCCACATCAGGACAGAACAAAGAGGTGGAGGGAGAGGAGGAGCACGGCGCCAAAGAGAATGTGTGAAATATTCATCATTTCTTTGTTCCCTTGCAGATGGAGTGGAAGAACGTTTTTTTGAAGAGAGTACACAGCGTCTATCCCCGGCCAGAAAGCAAGCTCTAAGCGCTTTACAATCCGCATTCTCGTTTACACAACGGGCTGCCTACCTGGGTAGAGCCGACGGAAGAGCTGCCTGCTGGCGTTTCGTTCAGTCTTGTCCCGTGTCATTCTAGTTTATTCAATTTAACAACTCCTTAATTCTTTCGATTTTTCACGCAGAGTGCATGCTATGCGTAACATGTCATCCATACCAACGGACAAACTGGTCTTCTCTTCCGAAAATTGGTGATAGATTTTACGTGTGTGCTAGATGTTGTGCGTGCGTTCACACACGGAACCTCGGTTTATAGTCTCATTCGAAGGACTATTGGGAAGTAGCGTCAGAATCAATGTTAACTCCGGGGGGAAAATTTCTCCTGTACCGAAACGGCCCGGCAGAGATTTGAACATGCAACCCCAGGATCACCAAGATTACCTGTCCACGAGTCCAGCACTCTATGCCGGCCCCTATTCCGGCCATCTGATGAAACATGATGCTCTGTTAAACATTTTTTACACACTAGATGATGTGCATCATTTGTTTCTTTTGTTTCCAGCTATATACCTATGTGTCACCTTTACCTTAATGAGAAGTGTCGAATTTTCACCTTGAAATGTATGAATGCGTACATGTAAATGATGTCTTCCGGTGTCTCGAAAAAGAACACTGACAGCGAGACGAAGACTTAATTATGTTACATGATGCCATAAGACAACTCAGTCTGTATTCAGTAAAAATCGAAATGCCATTCCTGTGTTTTGTTTGTTTTGTTTGTTTGTTTTTGTTTGTGCTCAAAACCTAAAACAAATGGTATCAAATGCCACACAGACTGGACACGACCCTCAGTTTTTTTTTCTCATATTCTTACAAGCTAAGAACATCCAGAGGCAAACTGCAGTGTTCTTTTGAAGTCATTCAGTTGAAAACCATTGCGGTAACTGACTTCAGTTCGACCTATGGTTTGGGTCCGGCCCTCGACCTATCCTGCTCTTAGCCCAGACAATCGCCAGCGGTCATAATATCAGGGCTGTCGCCTCGTCAGCTTCAATTCCTTACATAATTATTGAAGAAGCAAACAAGAACACAAATACCACAGAAACACCACTTTTTTTTCCCAAGAAGTAAAGATTACATTAAAATCTTTCTTCTCAAAATCTTAAATCCCATGAAAATATTATATCCTTTCAGGAAACTGGAAAAAAAAAACCCCCCCCCCCCCCCCCCCCCCCCACACACACACACACACACACAAAAGGCAAAATAAAACAAACAACGTAAGGTACAACATCACTGAACGGGGTTTTTATGGAGTGGGTTGTGAAAATTGTGTGTCTGACATCTTTAAGTCCCAACACTCTATAGAAACATGTTCACGGTGAGTGGCACAACATATGAAATGCACTACGGAGCTTCTTCATCCTTAAAAAAAAGAAACAGGTGACTGTAAAAAGAATGACCTGTATGTAACCGGCACTTTTTTCTTTACGGTCACCTGTGGAAGATGGTTAAAAACTCTTTAAGGGCTGCGACGGGTTAGTTCAGGTTTGCTACCCGTCCGAGTGTTTCAGTTCTCTCTTGCGAGGCACTTTGCATTAGTCTGACCTTTGTGCTTCAAATCAGTGGCAGGGAGAGAGATTCTGCACATTTCTTAGTTTGTGGCGTTCTTCGCAAGTTGGTCAGCCACCTCATTGCCTTAAATTCCGACATGATCAGGGACTCCGGCAAAAATTGTGTTGTCATCATCAGATTTCAGAATACGCTTTAAATTGTAGGCCAGGAATGGAGGATGCTTGAGGTTACGGCGAGCAATGGCCTCCAAAGCAGAAATGAAGTCAAGGGAATGATAAAGTCTGTGTGGTTTGATTCAGAGATCATGTTAAGTACCAGGATCAACGTTGTGAACTCAGCAGTAGACGAGGCTGTCTGAAGGAATGTGTTTTGAACTTTTTTTGGGGGGAGGGGGCCCTTGAGCTGTAAGCAGCAGAAGCAGCTCCTTCTTCAGATTTAGAAACTTCAATAAATGTTTTCAAAGAAAGGACTTTAAGAGCAAACCTCAGATAAAATAAAATTTTTAAAAGTATGCAAGAGAACCGTGAAGTCTTTGTGATAAAAGACAAGATCAAAGCAGATCTCCAGAGTGTGGGAAGTCTATGATGGACTGTCTGAATATATAGACAATTCATACACGACCCCAAAGTCAGTATCTGCCTTGTTCGGATAGGGAAGAAAACGTAATCCAAAGGGTGGGACTGAGTTCGGGTTACTCTTCAAATTTCTTGCAGAATTTCGATCGAAAACCACAATCGTAAACAGCGTCTGTGGATTCAGACCAGAGGTTCAAACCATATTTCAGAGAAACTTTTAGTCCACGGTTGGAAACGGATGGTTTAATCCAGTTTCAGCATACAGACTGTACGCAAGTGTGGTTTCGAACCTCCCAGAGCCGAAGAACTTTATAGTGTATGGGACCCAGAGTTTTGTGGCACGGAAGTCTTACAGAATGACGGACAACGTAGCCGTTGTCCAGTTTGGTGGAAATTCGAGCCTGCGCAGGTAGTCACGAACTTTCGTATTCGGCTCCCCAATCTGTGCGTCCCACGAATCGAAGAATTTCCATCGCTATCAAACAAGAAGTGTTCAAGTGGTGGATGTATTTTCTTTTAATTGAGGCTTTCTCTTTGTTCTGTGTTCATAAGAATAATTCCCAGAAAATTCGGCTTCCTTCATTACAGGAGTAGTAGATGTATCCAAACACACTCAGAGACAGTTAAGTATTGTCGAAATCGTTTTCATCAGTTCATTGTCGGATTTCAACCACGCAAAGTTGTAGATGACTTTGGAGACCTGCACCGAAATAACCCACATGCAGTTTGACTACATTAAATGATTAGTCTTTGGAAGTCTGATAATGAACAAACTTGGGTATATGATGCAGCTGAACCTGCTGGTCCTCATATGATGTTAACATGATCTGAGCTGGAGTCTATGATGGGGACGCCAAAAAGCAGACTCAACAAAGCGATTTTTATCGTTTCCTTCATGAGGTAGTATATATACTTACTCCATAAATGTTTATATAGAATAAATAACAATTGCAAAAAAAAATTACTTAATAATTCGGATATGTAAGTGTGTCGTTAACTTTTAAAGGTTTGAAATTTTTCCCTTCAAATGCAATTTGATTTTCTTTTATTGAAAATGACATACAGACACACACAGATATACACAGACACACACGGCCACAGACAGACAGACAGACACACACCTACACACACGCGCGCGCGCGCGCGCGCGCATGTGCACTCAAACACACACACACACACACGCGCGCGCGCGCACGCGCGCGCGCACACACACACACACACACACACACACACACACACACACACACACACACACACTTGAACACGGCGCATATTGTGTTTTGTGGTCAATAAGGATACCATGGACTAACAGCTCTACAAACAGTGCAGTGGCGGCACACCTGAAATGACGGTCACGAGATGTGATATGGGAGCCCCACATTGGTGGGCTTGTTTCTTTGTTTGCCGGGTTGACTTTTATGCAGCTGCGTTTTAGGACTAACACATTGTGGTTAATCGGCCTAGAGATCTTGAGTGTACTTAAGAATTTGCTTTCGTCTGCACTGGCATTCAAAAGGTCCTTCACCACCAAAAAGATCATGAGAGGGTCTCACAGATTCCCATACCCCTCTGCAGGAAAAATCTCCTATTTCCTCCATCATAGACGTAGGATTCTTGTCCCATCTCTACCTCGTAGGCCGTTCTCACTGAACTTAGCAGCTGTGGAGTTGGGCGTCCACCTGAGCGATTGAGCAGCCATTTCTGTGATGGCATTGCTTATCTCCAAAGTATGAGGAAGGGGCTAGAAAGGACTTCCTAAACATCGCCTACTCCATTCTTCTTCAGTCAGCCTACCGCAGCTGACGGGGGGCTCTATCACAGCGGTCGAAATTCAAAGACGAAAAAAACGAGAATTGTTCTTCTCACCCTTGGCACTTGGAATATGTGCACCCTCCTGGATAGAGACGATGCTGTTGGACAGCGTTATAAGCCTTAATCCATAATCAGCCACACTGAGTACAAGTGCATGATACAGTCGGTGGAGATGGTGTTGTTCAATGCCTTTAGCTGCTAAAGCTTTCATGGCAGATCAGCCTTTTTCGCATTTAAGAACAATATACTCATCGTGCTTTCTAAAAGTTAGCATCCTGTCAAAGTCTATGCCCAGATAGCGTAGGCTGTCAGTTGATTCAGTTGGTATTCCATTGAAGGAAACTGATGAGGGTATTTGTTTTGATATCTTGTTGCTGAGAGCGCAGACCAATGTCTGGGCTTTTGTAGGGTTGATGGATGATCCGATTTCTTGACACAACTGAGCAATGCTGTTCAACTGCTGCTGAACTGCTTTCGTTTTTTTTCTTGAGCACTTTTTATATTTTTTTAGATCAGATCGTCATCTGCTAGTGTCAACACTCGAGCAATCCGCTTTTATTGAGGTCTACAGGGCCTTTAGTGTAAACATTGTATAAAACAGGGGAAAGAGGAGAACCTTGAGGTAATCCCATAGAAAGTTTCTGAGGCTCAGACGCACAGTCTCCAAATCGTAGGACGACGATTCGCTCCTGAGGTACTGCTGCAGTCAACTATGCAAGTGTCCTGCTGACTACATAGTCAAGGAGCAGATCCATGAGAAGCGAGAGCTTGACTGTTGCATGCATCTTCAAGGTCTATCGCAACTGCCAGTGTTTCTTCCTTTCTTTGAATCCTTTGTATACTTCACAGACAAAAGTAGCCGCATTTATCCCCATGTTCTGTAGCCTCCTTGATTTGATGGGAGAATTTGCCGACTTTCAAGGCCTCTTGCGAGTTTTCTTGCTATGATTCGTTCCATGAGCTTTCTTACTATGTTTTGCATAGTGAGTATGCGGTAGCCATTTAGCCGGTAGTGATCTTTTCCTGGTTTTGGTAAGGCTTTCAGCTAACTGTTTGTCCAGTCTTCTGGGATATAGCTTTTTTTTAAACTCTTCTGGTAAAGACTGAATGGATGGGCTTTGTTCTCTTCTGAGAGCTGTTTGATATCTGCATACCGTACTTTGTCTGGACCTGGAGCACTATCTTTAGTGCATCTAGCCATTGCTTCATACAGTTCAGATGCCTTGATTTCATCATCAATGCCAGTTTGAGCTAGGTGTTGGTCTAACTTAGTCCTTTTTTTTTTTGTTTTTTTTTTTGTTTTTTGCTTTCCTCCAAATGTCTCTGATCACTCTGTTCCATGAAATGTTAACGTAGAGCCGATCCTTTCTCCACATATACCTTGAGTTGCGTGGTTCAATCAGCGTCTAAGATAACTGGGGTTGCATTTGTTTTGTGTTTTCCTTCCATGCGATTATAAAACAGCCAGAAGTCAGTGAGTGTTGTGTCATAATCAAGTGACAGACAAAATTGTTGCCATTTGGTTTCTTCAACTTCTACAACTGAAGCTGTACTTTTGCAATGTTTTATACCACTGGTTAGACGGCCAACAAATAATGCGTTTTGTGAAATTGTTATTGAAAGTAAAATCAGATTGCAAACAAAATATTGGACTTTTTTTTCGTCATTTCTATGCTTTTCATGTAAAATTCACACTCCTGTTCCCTGCATTCCTGCCCCCTTGAAGCAAAGTCATTCAGACCGTTTTTGAAACAGCATTTCGGTGTATTCTGTGCGACTGTTGCATGGAATGATTGGAAATCGAATTGAGATTCACTTTAAAGTTGTTACTATCGCGCACAATTTTCTTAAATGATACGTAGGCCTATACAATTATTGAGTATTTCACTTAAAGGATTACCATCGTATTCACTTTTAAGTTAAATCATTACAGTGGGCGGGTGACAAACATGCACGAAAAAAACTTCCTGTGGGGAAGTTTCTCAACGTAAGTATCTACATATGTGTACACACACACATGTATATATATATATAATTATAAACAAAGCTTGCTCTTATGTCTCAGATTGTAGAAATAGGGGGGTGGCAAGCCTTCATATCTGCAGTGGTAGATGTTTCTGGCTAACTGACAGTATGTGCTTGAGTGGGTGAATGGGAATAAAAAAAATGCTACTCAAAATGAGAACTGAGGAGAAACAATCAGGTTTCGAAATACCGGTATCTGACCAGGAGTTATATCTTAGTGAGCCCTCTCCCCATTGGAGATGGTCTCCCTCTTTGGAGACTATAAGCTTGCTGAAGGTTCATTTTGAGAAGCATTTTTTTTATTCCCCATTCACCCACTCAAGCACATACTGTCAGTTAGGCAGAATCATCATAAGAGCAAGCTTTGTTTATAATTCAATATTTCTTGCAGTCATTGCAACACCTAGCTGCTCTGTAATAAGTTGCTGGAACGGTGCTCAGTACTTATCCTTGGAATTTATTGTTTCATTGTATATATATATATATATATATATATATATATATATATATATATATATATATATATATATATATATATATATAAGTTTAAAAATGTGATTAAAAAAGAGATTAAAAAAACACCAACAAGCTTGTTTCCAGCTCTCTGCTCTCTTCAGGGTGTTCTCGCTGGCTCTCTAGTTTTATTTGTGATATATATATATATATATATATATATATATATATATATATATATATATGTGTGTGTGTGTGTGTGTGTGTGTGTGTGTGTGTGTGTGTGTGTGTGTGTGTGTGTGTGTGTGTGTGTGACGTTTATGCAGAAACTGTGGATCAGAAGAACAAGCATCATCATCAAAACTAACAACCTAGCACGTTTAGAGAATATTGAAGACATTTGTCCAGGTGTTCCCTACCTCACGAACCACCCCAACATGAACATAACCATTTTAGAGGTCAACAGAACGTACTGTGAAGGTCGAAGCTACCCCACGCCATTCCAGGCTGACCAGGTAGTGGTCCATGGGATGTTGGATGATTTCACCACTTTCTGCATTGTGCAAGTGAAAGTTCCAAGAGGTATGCTCGCACTGGCTCATGTCCAGTTACACTCGCACTGGTGTGAGTCTGGTGCAGTTACGTCGCATTTGTATAGCTGTCATGAAAAACATTTTGGCAAATGGATAGGTCAACAGTTACATTGCCACATATACTTTTTGGATAATTTCTTTGTGAATTTTGAAACACGTTGTTTGCAGGTGGTATCCAGAAACAATTCGTTCGTTCACATTGACATCAAACCAGTACAAAGCATCAATGTAATTATAGAGCATGTTTCTGAATATTCTGGATATGTCATATCACCGAGGCTGCTTGATAAAGTGAACTGTGAAACTGAGTTGAAAGTGCCAGATATAAATGCTGTCATTGTCAGTATTCAGCAGGCATTTCAGCCTGCACATTGTTCCGAACATTTGAAAAGAAAGCTGAAACTGATTCACACAACACCAAACACATCTCAGCCGTGCATTACACATGTTTGTATTGACTGTTTTTCTCCAGCGTCCGTCTTCATCACCTCCAGTCTCAAAATCGCGTTTTCCTTCGATAGGTCCGTTCACACCAGTCTCAAAATATATTTTGCAATGTTGTCTGTGAATGAACGGCCACAACAGCTGACCAGTGGTCTGTTCAACTGCTCAGTAAATCATTATTCCAAGTTCCACAGCCACGTGTACTGTAATCAAAAACCAGAGTGTGAAGATGGGAGTGATGAAACAGAACATTGTCCCTTTAGCAGTTCTGGATGTAACGGCATGGTGGCTTCACGTAACAAATGTTTAAAACTTATCGTACTGGAGATCAGGAAATCTGTAACGATACTCTCCTACGACTGTCGGGCTATTGGGGGAATACTGGCTTCAATTAAAACCAGGCAAGAACAAGAGGATTCTCTTCATATTCTGAAAAAGTTTTTGACAGTTGGTGGTGTGGCTTTTGGGTACACAGTAGGTTGGGTCAAACAACCCTTCATCTACAGCAGATTTCGCCAATGGTTCGACAAGACGCTGATTTACTATGCAAACCATCTGAAGATAACTGTGTGCATATTCTCCTGCACGAACTACGCTGAACTTAGCATTTGATTCAATAGCAGCGTTTCCAAGAGTCACATCATTTGCGTCACATTCACGTGCACTATGTGAGATAAAACTGCATACATCCTCTGTGTTTCCTTCAACCATCGCAGTTACTTATGCAAATCTACTCCCAAACAGATTATCAAACACGTTACAGCTGTTATTTTGTTGTCCACAAAATCATGTCACACACGCATTCTTTTCGAGTGACCCTAACAGCCACTGTAGGAAGCCACGATCTCAGTTTTGCATGATCCTGAACATGACCGACCAGCAGAATTCTGAGACGGTTCTTCCTAAGAGATTCACACTGTCTAGTTACGCCATGTTTAGGTGTGATGATGACGTGACAACAGTACAGTACACACTGGTGTGTGACTTCCGACAGGACTGTCCAGACAACAGTGATGAGTCATTTTGTGAACACCCTCCACATCAGGGGTTTCTGTGTTCTAATGGTCAGTATGTGTCACATAACCAACGCTGTAACGACTTTTCAGACTGTTGGGACGATTCAGATGAGATAAACTGTGCTGAAGATAAGAGCAACCCATGTCCCTACTGCAGTAAGGTCAGTGATGGAGACAAGACAAGACGATTTTATATCAACCTGGATGGCACTGGATATTTCACTCAGGAGATGATGAAAACTGACGAATCTTGTCCTGACAGCCATTACCGTTGTACTGCTGAGCTGTTCAACTGTCTTCCTGTCTACACTCGATGCAATGGATATTCAGACTGTACTTATGGAGAGGATGAACAAGAGTGTGAGCGACTGACCTGTCCTGGATTCTATCACTGTCGAGCTTCCAGAGTGTGTGTGCATGGAGACAGTCTGTGTGATGGGTGGGGTCAGTGTCCACAGTGGGATGATGAACTGATGTGTGACAGGACCTGTCCTCCATGCTGTCTGTGCCAAGGTCACTCCTTCATGTGCAGTCATTCTTTCCCTGTTGACCGTTTTCTTCATCTTCGATACGTTGACGCCACAGGTTCGATGATGTCACCGAGTGACTTTACCAACACAACTTATCTGGTTCGTCTGCATTTGTCTTACTGCTCTCTTTTCAACATCTCACACGCCACGCTTCCCAATGTGCAGTGGATAGATCTTGCCAACAATCAGTTGAGCACTGTCAATGTAAATGTTTTCCTTCAGTTACCTCATTTACGGAGTTTGCATTTAAAAGACAACCCTCTGAGCCAAATATCAATTCCAAATTTTAAAAACCATTCATTATGCTCTGAGAGAAATTGATATATTCTAACACATATTTGAAAACACTGAACGAGATTTTATCTGCATATCTACCTCGCACAATGTATTTCAATTCATCATTTTCTGCCATACACACCATTGGATATATTGGCTTCCAGAACATTCCAGTATTGTCTGAAGTAGCCCTGCAAGGCAATCCAGTGGAAAGCTTCCCGTTTGATTTATTTTTTGGAGCGAAACGTCTAAGCAGAATTGTTTCTTCCAACTATCGATTTTGCTGTAAAGACATGCATCCAAAAGAGTCACACACTTTGAAATGTTTTGCTCCTGATACTGTACTTCCTTCGTGCACTACTCTGATACCAGGGCAGATGTACAGGAATTTCTTTTGGTTGATCAGCCTCTGTGCCATTTTAGGCAATTTACTTTGTTTCGCTTTTTCATGTATATCCCATAGCATGTTTGAAGGTAGTTTTGTGACCGGCATCACTCATCTACAGTTTGCTAATATCTGTATGGGAATTCATGTCAGCGTTGCTGTGGCGGCAGACGCCTTGTTCCATGGAATGTACATTCAGGCTGAAAAGTCCTGGACCAGCAGCGTGGGGTGTAAGATGGCTGGCTTTTTATCCGTCCTGTCCAGCGAAGTGTCCATGTTTCTCCTATGCTTCATTGTTTTGGATCACATTTTGAATCTTCGCTTCACCGAACATTCGTGGAATTATCATAAAAACTTAACTGTCGTAGCTTGCGCATCAGCATGGATGGTTGGAATCTTGATGTCGTTGATACCGTTTTCTTCCTGGATGTCAGCGTTGGGCTGTGTGGGCAGTCTGGTTTGTGTCGTCTGGCATTATTTGATCAAAAGGAATCGGATTCTAACGTCAGATGGTTCACAGTTACTGTAACAGTCAACTGCATTTTATCTTTATTACTTGTGGCTGGTCACACTGCAGTTCATCAACGAATCCCCAAGTACAGAATATACTAGGTCCTGCAAAGAGACCCTATTTTTTTCTTCAGCCCATGTGATAGGCAAGATGGCGATTACACATACTGTCTGCTGGTTTTCTTTCGGACTGGTGACGGTGCTGTCTTCACACCATGTCACTGGATTCAGCACACTCCATGACGCCTTAGTTGTGTTCCTGCTACCTCTCAACTCGGCCCTCAACCCACTTCTCTACCTGTGGACTGTGGCCACACAGCGACGAGGACAGGCGCGAGAAGAGAAAGTAGTAAAAACTGTATACGTCAAGACTTGCCCAGCTAGCAAAATGTCCGTGACATCCATAATAAAAGTAAAAAAAAAAAAAAAAACACACACGAGGAGTCAGTAATAGAATGCATGGCGAGCTAAAAAACCACCAATCAACCAACCAAACGACCAACCTGCCGACCATCGACTGACCGATAGACCGACCTACTGACCGACTGACTGGCTGACTGAATGACTAGGTAGCGAACTAAATAGCTTACTAGCTAGCTTACTAAGTAACTAAGCAACTAACTAACTAATTAAATACATTTTAGCTAGCTAAGTTAACTAACTAACTAGTTAACTAAGCGCAAACACACTAACTAACTAACTAACTAACTAACTAACTAACTAACTAACTAACTAAACTAACTTACTTACTTACTTACTTACTTACTTACTTACTTACTTACTTACTTACTTACTTACTTACTTACTTAATAACGAACGAACGAAACGAACGAACTACCTGCCTACCTACCATACTACCTACCTACCTACCTACCTACCTACCCTACCAAACTGACCAACTAACCAACCAACTAAGTAACTAACTAACTAAGTAAGTAACTAGCTCACTAACTCACTAACTCACGCATTCTCTGACTAAGTCACTTACTAGATAAAACTGATATATGAACATATAAATACAAGAATAAGTGCAAGAATCAGTTAGTTAATCACTCAATAAATAAATGAATAAATAAATAGTTTCAATGAAAGAAGCAAACAAACAAATAAAAAAATGAATAATTAAATAAGATAACTGGAAACAAGGTGAACTAGAAATGAACGCATAAAACAAATTTTGAATTCGACCTCTTAGGTCATCTTCAGGCAAGGTAAAGTAAAACACTCAGAGCAAGGAAAATGAACGAGCAATCACTTATCTTCATCCCTTCGGCGCAAGATAGGTGTTGAATGAAAACGAGGCTGACAGGAAGGAGACAATATGTGAGTCGAGGTAGTAATGCTGATGATTATGATACTGCTAGGAATAATAATAATGGTATTGATGATGATCAAAATATTGAAAAATAAATAAAGACAGGTTTGCTACCACTATTGGTGGTGATATGGCAAAAGCAGTTGTAGTATGGGAGAAAGGAGAGTTGGTTATCTTCGCTTATCTTGCGACGAAGTGGATGAAGATAAGTGATTGCTCGTTCATTTTCGTTGTCCTGAATGTTTTGTATCTCGCCTGAAGAAGACCTAAGAGGTCGAAACGCGTCGTGTTTTGTCTTGTGATTCGTTTGTCTACGTTTTTTTGGCGGTGCCCTATCATTAACATTTCAAATGTTGTTTAGATTTCCGCCTGCAGCCACCTTACTTTGCACCATAAAGCAAAGTATATCAAGTAACGCTAATATACTACTTTCAGAGCAATATATTCGCACCATTGGTGTCAGAGGACATTTTGCATGAGAGAGAGAGAGAGAGAGAGAGAGAGAGAGAGGGAGGGAGGGAGGGAGGGAGGAGAGAGAGAGAGAGAGAGAGAGAGAGAGAGAGAGAGAGAGAGAGAGAGAGAGAGAGAGAGAGAGAGATGCTACATGTTGCCTTTAATCGTGATTTTCTTCTTTTCTTTTTTTGCGAAAACAAGGAGATACATAGGACAAACAGATCAAGTGCTTCAGTCATTTGCCAGCAAGTGACAGCATTAGCATGCTTCACCTTTAATGTCACACCCGGATATCCTGTCAGTCTTTAGACTTCAGAACAAACTGTTTCTCGCTTCAAACAAGCTGCGTCGTCACTGGTTAAGGGACACGAATTCACCAGAGCCTGAAAGTCAAGCTTATCTCCCTTTTTTTTTAAAGTGTGCATTATCAAGCAGCTGTTCAGTCTTTTTCAGAGTTACAGAGTTTCTGTTATATGTTTTGTAACCCGTTTCAGTGGAGAAAAGCTCCTTTCAGCTGAGGCAGTGGTGATTGAGATGGTGAGGTACAATTCTTCAAGAGTAATGTGGCAGTACTATACTGATTGAGATGGTCAGGTATAATTCTTCAAAAGTAACGTGGCCGTGGTGATTGAAATGCTGAGGTATAATTCTTCGAGAGAAATGTGGCAGGTGATTGAGATGGATGAGATGGTGATCCTTCGAGAGTAACGTGGTAGTGGTGAAGTAGATGGTGAGGCATAATCCTTCGAGAGTAACGAAGCAGTGGTGCTTGTGATGGTGAGGTATAATTCTTCAGGAGAAATGTGGCAGTGGTGATTGTGATGGCGAGGTATGATTCTTCAAGAGAAATGTGGCAGTGGTGATTGAAATGGTGAGGTATAATCCTTCGAGAGTAATGTGGCAGTGGTGATTAAGATGGTGAGGTATAATTCTTCAAAAGTATGTGGCAGTGGTGATTGAGATGGTGAGGTATAATTCTTCAAAAGCAATGTGGCAGTACTGATTGAGATGGTGAGGTATAATTCTTCAGGAGAAATGTGGCAGTGGTGATTGAGATGGTGAGGTATGATTCTTCAGGAGAAATGTGGCAGTGGTGATTGTGATGGTGAGGTATAATTCTTCAAGAGTAATGTGGCAGTGGTGATTGAGATGGTGAGGTATAATCCTTTCGAGAGTAACGTGGCAGTGGTGCTTGAGATGGTCAGGTATAATCCTTCGAGGGGGTGTGTCCAGCTCACTCATCACTCTTCTGACTGTGTCAGCCTTACTCTGTGTTGAACCTAGTGTCTTGAGATAGACTGGAGTGATGGACTGGTAGGTTTACACTCTGACTCAGTGTTACTTAAAAGCACGGACAGCTGTGTCTTCGGCCGTCCAAAATAAACATCAGCGCTACAGAGGTGAAAGAGGTTTACTGATCTATCAATGCAGTTCTTTCAAGCTGCTAGGACCAGATGCTTCACCGTTTATCTGGTCAAATCCAAGCTGTGTTGTTTGAAACATTTTCTGAATGTTCCTAATGATGTGGTCAGCTTCTTGATGACGAAACAT